>JAQGAI010002207.1:0-12794 GCA_034696905.1 Lepidocyrtus violaceus
AAAAATTATTTTTACTGGCAAATTTCACATCTTTGGCGAGCAGTCGCCGGTCTGGTTGGAGTCCAGATCCAAATTCTCACCAAATATTCGAATCATGCAATACATCAGGTCACGTACGAATATGATGCAACTTAAGCTTCCTACAAATACTAGTAAATAAATTATAGCAAAAGCTCTTATATTAATGTAGAGTGTAGGAACGTAATTGAATTCAAATTTAGATCAGTCACTGGTTATGATTTGAATTCAAATTTAGATCAGTCACTGGTTATGATTTGAATTTGTTAATGAAACTATACTAATATGGGAAGAAATGAAAACCAACTAATGTTTGTAGATATTGATGATCTTCAACCGTGGATTAGATGAACGAAATCTGCATTAGTCTCTCTCTTATTTTCCCCTGGCATTGTTTGAAAGGATGAACACAGTCAAAAAATAGATTGCAAAATGCAGACGCAATCAATTCCTGATTATGTCCTCTCCCCGACGACTACGGCAGACCCAATGACCCTCACCTCACTTTTTAGCCTGATCTGAGGACAAAATACATGCGTATACCACACTAACGACATAAATTGATTACTGATTACTACCAATTATAAATGAGAATAGCTGCTCCAATGAACAATGCCGAATGACACAGCTCATTCATAATTAGCTCATTATTATGGCACCCTTGTTTTGAAGGTAATTACATCAATAAAAACAAATGCTTCACTTATGTAATTCAGAACGAGCTGTGCATACACGTTTGTATAGCTTAATTCTTCCCCAAGTAGTAAGAAATGAATCGTAGAAATAATCATGTTTTTTCATACTTTATATTATTGGGAAAGCGGATGTATGTTCGACAAGATGAGATGAGCTGAATCCCAGAATGAAACTGCTGCCGCAATCCAATGATTTGCAAAATAGTGCTAAAATATTTTAATCATGTCAGATTAGGAACATATAACTAGGCATATAAATAAATCCCAAAACAATTATTCTATGGCTATGGCTTAACTTTATCACGTTCTCTCCATCAATTCAATCTTCAATCCATTCTACTCTATTCTACTTTTTTGCATTTTATTACTTGCAACATCATCTCTTCTTGCAATTTTTTATTTTAGCCGAGCTAAAAAAAACTTACAAAAGCAAACATTCTAAATCCATTCCCCCACAGAAAAAAAATCCAATATACATAGCTTAATTATATCATATGTACAGCACTCAAATATAAGAGATAGATGGATGACGAAATGAGCATGTGCTCGTAAATTGCCTAATGATAATGATTATGTGATTAGATTAAATACACATCTTGCTCCGCTGTCCGCTCAACGAATTCTTTTCGAGTTGTTTTTTCTTCTTCTGCAAGCACAAGATATGATGATGACTAAGAATTCACACTTGGACTTTACGTGCTCTATGTTCTTAAACGATGATTTACGTAAGCAAAAGTAGTATGAGTTTTTTTTGTACACGTTTCAAATTGGGCTTGATATCATCACATCACCAACCAACGAACCCCATCATACCAACACCGTACTCATATGAATCATGACGATAATGACTGTACTTGAGATTTTCGAAAAGAACAAAAAAAAACAGACAATATTTCCAATGCCATCGTGCGTAATAGCCGCTGTAAAATAGGGACTGGGGGAACGCTGCAAAATTTGGGATTCCATTTGCATGTGTAATATTATCATCTTCATCTTTGCGTTCTGTGCCATGCATGGGGGAAGGTGGGGATGATTTTGTCTTTATGCTTTGGCGTAACCCAACTTTTATAATTCCTTTCATCTTCCATTTCTTCATTTATAATAAGAATTATCATTTTTATACACAAATTACATCCATAAATTGCATAAGATTCCCAAAAAAAATGAACTTGAATTATGAAAAGGAGAAAAACTTTATATTTCACCATTTTATATTCTTCTAATAATCGTTTCAAACCGCTTGCTTGCCTAACAATTTTTCTCTACATTGCAATGCTATAAAAGTAGATAGGTTGAAGGTTGACTGTTGGTTGACGTTGACTTATTTTCTAAAAATTTTTATTTTCAGAAAGCGCCAGCGTCACCAGCCCACCAACACTCCCCTCTGGAAGCTTGTGTCCGTTGATAATTCTGCATAATCATCATCCCCATCATCATCACCATCCCCCAACCTTCAGAAAAAATTTGGACTCTTCTGGAATCTCCTTTTCAACAGCAACCCATTTTTTAAAAGGACGAAAAAATAGAGACGCACGTGAAAAAATTGTGTAAACCGTTTTTATTACAAAGAGGAAAATAAAAACTAAATATTTGGAACTTCACAATTCCAACCAAGCAACCAACCCAGAAAACCAAGCCATAAGTTATGATTACGATGATATGATACCATGGGCCATGTGGCAATCGCTCTCCGCTGCGCTGCTGCAGAAGTGCTGAAACAACGGGAAATAACCCGAAGGGAATGTGTAGCATCCCAACAGAGCATAATATCCGCATAATAACATCCACCTCATCTTCCTCAACAAAGAGAAAAAAATTATATATTTTCAGCTGAGCTACAAAACCAGTCAGCCAGCCAGTCGTCATCAGATCAAACACCACAATCATCATCCTAATCATCATCATCATCATCCCCACCACAGCAACTGTTATAATCAGCTTGTTCATCCCCGTAAAAAACCAGGAACAACAACATCAGCTTTTTCAGCGCTCATCCGATTCCTCTCTTCTCACTCCACCGAAGTCAAAAACATTTCATAATTTGCAACTACAGCCATATGGTTTTCTACACGAGTGATACATATATGATAACCAACTTCAAAAAATCATCCATCTAATCTAACAAAAACCAAGCCATTTATTTCCTCACTCGCTCACTCACGACGAGCAAGTTCAAAGTTTATGCATAGCCCAATTCTCTACATAACCTTTTCATCCCTAAAAATCTAAAAAAAAACAGCAACAGCAAAAGTCAAACTCGGAACGTCAATTCAATTCAACCCAGCGCAGCAGCAGCCCAAAATAATACCCTTTTTATTTTTACCTGCACAAAAAAAGTCAAATAGCCAAATCAACAATAAAAAACAGCTACATTTACATTTACATAGGAGAATAATTTTTGTGCCAACCAACCAACCAACCAACCAACGAAACCCATTTATATTCAACATTACCCATTTTTTCACGAAGAAAGGAAGGAAGGAAGCCCCACTCATAACACAATATTGCAATATCTAATGACCATTCTCTATTGATGATATGACAGCATCAGGAGTAGCAGCAGGAATATCAGGAGGGAACATCATCAGCACCACCACCACCTTCATCATAGCATCAACATCATCGTTATCCCATTTTTACCTATGAAATATGTATGCAGATGTGTAAAGCGAGCGAGTCGAGTCAGTACAGAGCTCATCATCATCATCCTCATCTCATAATAATATTGGTCTATATGCCTGCCTAAAAGCCAGCACCGTTTCTTCGTTAACCCTTTTTTTTCGTTGACGTTTCTAACTTCGTGTGAACGTGCATTGTTCTCTTTTACTAAACAATAGTGATAGTGATATAAAAAACGAGCGTGTTTGGGATTCATATTTGTAGCATCCATCCCTGCAGTTATTTTTCTTTCAGTTTTTTTTATTTCCTTTTTTTTTGTATTTTTTCTTCTTCATCATAACATAACATAACATAACGCATTCATACCTGTGCCATTAAGCTTAAAATATATATGAGGAAAAGAAGATAATTCATGTATGAAAAAAAAATTGTGTATACATTTGTGAATCGCGAGTGGAGCTGAGAGAATTATTGTGTATGCTCTTGTGCATCAAGTCTAGCCAGCCCTTTCACTCAGTATACAAGAGAGATAGAAGAGCAGAATAGAATCCATCATATTCATAAAGTTTAGGATAGGTAGTAGCGATAGAGATTTTATTTTCTGCTGGGCTGCTGCTGAGCGTTTGGGTTTGGGTGAAGAGGAGCGGAGGAAAAAAGCTAAGTTTTCACAACGTCCCCCAGTCAGTCTGAATGACGAAGGAGTTGAAGCTAGAAGAATGCGTGAATCTTCTCAGCGGAACGGTATCAGCATCATCAGCATCCGGAGGTGGACTACTTGGGTCGGGCGGCCCCGCATCCAAGTCCCATTACATACCCGTACACCACCCTCATCGGAGACGGCATAGCAAGCCCACCAGCCTACTCCCTCCGCCGGTGAGCCCTTATGTCAGTGGGAATAGTAGAGGGACGAGTCCTCCGGGGAATAATCCGAATCTCCTTAGTCCGACCTCCCTCCAGGGGAGCGCCAAGCAGGATCTGGAGAATCAGCAGAACGCCAAGTTGCAGCTCAGCCCTAACTCCACCTACGCAGGTCAGAGCTTGATCACCTGCACTCCCAAAGCCATGATCCGGAGGACGAGCAAGATGGAGCTGAGGGGGCAGAATACCTGCACCGTCCGGCTGCTGGATGATGCAGAGATTTTGCAGTGTGAATTTCAGGTAAAAAAAACAACATCAAAATTTGGAAATTTAAAGTGAATTATTTTTTTAAAGTGAGTTTGTGATCGTGAGACATCCTGTCATGTGATAAGTTTTACGAGTGAATGGACTTTGTATATTTTTTGGTTGATTGTGCGGAAGTGTTCTAATGAAAAAAAATATTTTTAGTCATGGCCCTGTTCCCTTTTGGGTGCTCTTGCGCTGTATGTTTTTCTCAAAAAAAAAACATGAAGTGAATATAATTACTAATTAGCAGTCTAAAAAAAGTAGACCAAGCAGATGTACATATTAAAATCATGTAAAGGAGTATCATATCAATATCATATCGATATCATGTTCTGTTACAAATTGCAAGTTTACGAGTTGAAACGTGATTGAGCTCGAGCTGTTTTTTTGTTTGGTTCAATATGATATGATTATTATGATTGAGTGATCGTGACTCTTTCAATTTTCATGATCAATTCATTACAGTTTTCCAAATCCATAAATATGTTTTTGTTACAATTTCGCTGCCGAGCTGTCGGAGCAGTTTTTTTTTCTCAATTCATATTCTGAATATTCTGATGATCCTGATTTATTGCTAGTGAGAATGCAAAATAAATAGCCTCGAACTATAATTTCCTCCCAACAGGAAAATGACTAATATTGACTTGCTCGATATTAAAAATTGCTACTTTACTTCACTTAATCCATTCCTCTAAATTAAACTGCTAACTACAGCATTAAAAATTATTGCTAGATTTTAATCAAAAAGGAAGTGGGGAGGAGGATATGCCTCTGCATGTTTGCATTATAAAGAAATCTATGTACAGAGTTATGTATGCATTTGACATGGCTCATGCATGACAGCGTAAAATCAAGCTTGAAAATTGCAACAGATTTTTGTTCTGATCGTAAGCCTAAAAAGATATCGTTATTCAATTCAATTCAATTCATTTCAACCTAAACAAGAAAAAAAGTACCTCTACATGCTTTTATGAGGATGACTATTGTGACGATGTGTGATGTACCTCACATTAAGAACACATTAAATTTGCATTCTTGCTTCAGTATCCAAGAAAGATATAAAAAACAAAAAAAAATATCATTGCAATTGATTCTTCACCAGTCATACTCATGTCATGTCATATTATAAAAGCAATTTTTTAAACGATGAACAAATTGACTTTAAAAAATGAAATTAAGTGTCTTTTGTACATTGTGGGAACTAGCAAAAGCTGGTGCAGCTGGGATGAAAAAAAAAATCAAAGCACATGCAAGGCAGATTGCAGATAGATAGAAATAGACATTTGATTAGCTTATATTGCATTGCAGCTGTATGTATGGCCAGAAACAAGACAAGAACAACAACAACACGCAAACTCAAAGCAATTTTTGTACAGCAAACGATGTTCAATATTATTATGGATCATTTTTCTCTGACTTTTTGCATTCATTCGTAAGCAACTCAGGTACAAAAAACAATCCATACCATCATTCTCTTGAGGAAGTTGTTTGCAATTTTATGGCAATAATGCTAGTCTTCTTGTTTGCTGTTGACTGACTGATTGCTCTTCTTTTCATGCTCCTTTTGAAGTCTCCGTCTGGCTTGGAGTCTGAGTCTGATTCTGACGTTTTCTTTAGCAGTTTGCGTAAAAAATTATTTTCAAATCGGAATATTTATTTTTAGGGCTTTCCTCATCATTTTCAAATTGTTATTATATATGAATGAACTTTTAAAAAAAGTTTAAATATTTTTGATGGGAACTGTTTCGTAATTTTAATGAATAATGATGATGGTACGGGCCACGGGGTCATTTATCTTCCCAATCACAATCAACCACAAAACAACAAAATAATCATGGAAAATTATGGGAACAATATTTTATGCAATGTTAAAAATGTACGTAAACTTATGTAAAAATTATTATTCTCTTGATTTTTTCCCTACCTGAAAATAGCCTCATCACAAAGGCCAGTTCATCATGGACTTTGTGTGTAGGCAGCTGAACATTGCCGAGAAGGATTATTTTGGGCTGAGATACGTGGACTCGAACAAGCAAAGGGTGAGTATTTTTTTATCATATCATATCGGATGGAATGAATATAAATGCGTATTTTTACACCGATGACGATGCCATAACATGATATGATATGTTGATGATGATCCTAATCAATGATCAGCTAAGCATGAATATAACACTTCCGTTTTCTGTGTTTTTCTCTTCTCTCTGTGTGTACTCTCCGGTTTCCTGTTCCCGTTTTATATTCGCAACTTTGGACAAATATGATGGTGATTAATTGCATGGAAAATACAAATAACTACATTTTCCGACTAATATGATGATGACTACTAAATGGGCCTACAGCATTGGTTGGACCTGAGCAAATCGATAGTGAAACAGCTACGAGGTAGGTGGTATTATATAGCATTTCCCTCCCTAATTTCCATTTCATTATTCCGTATGAAAAAGCTATCTATCAAGCCAAATGTCAAATTAGGCAAGTAAAAGTGTGGGGAAGAAGCCTCATAACATAACATTGTTATGAAAATTACATAATAGCTCTATAAAGAGGCTGGAAGGTGGAATAAAAAGAGTTCTCTTTATTCCGGACAAAGTAAAAAGCTGAGCTGAGAATCGAGTCGGCCGAGTCGCTTCTTCTGTTTCATTTCTTCTTCCTCCTCATAAAAAATGGAATAGTCTTGTTAGAAATGAACTGTGAATTTGATGCTGCTGCTGTTGACGATGATGATGATGTTTTTTTTCGGCTCTCTTTATGCCGTTGTACCGCTCATGAAACTGTTGAAAAAAGCAGGGCTTTTTCATCTTTGAATGGAAATCCCTTTCCATCATCACATTTTTTTTATATTGCTTTTATCGAACAGTTTGGCAAATAGAAGATGACAGAATTTTCGCTGAGCTATTTTTAGAGCCTCTGAAAATAATAGAGATGGGGGAAAGGTTGATGTTTTTAAGTCCTCTGCTCAGCTCAGCTCAGCACTTTCTCCTATTGTTCCTCTTCCCTTCTTTGGAAAATAAAATAATAAAATAAAGTGATCTCAAATTGTGTGTGTGTGTGTTTTTTTTATTCCCTCCAATTTTCTTCCCTTTCCAATATAGATATGGCGTATATAGTCTGCTTCCGCTTCAAGTTCTACCCCAGCGATCCGATGCTGTTGAAGGAGGAGGTGAGTCGTTACCAACTGGTGCTCCAACTCCGGCGGGATATACTCCATGGTCGGCTGTACTCCACTTTGTCAGACATGGCAGCTTTGGCTTCTTTCATTATTCAGTGTAAGTGCTCCTCATAGCTTCCCTCCTTTTTTTATTGTATTGTATTCCATTCCATTTCACAGGGAGAAAATAATGGCTCTTCAATTTAACTTGATAAGGGATGGAGTAATTTCATTTATTTGTTTTCTTATTCTTTTTTCTTTCACTTTTTGGTTGTGTTTTTTTTATTGGATTGCAGCGGAGTTGGGAGACTACGACCCGGAAGTGCATGGAGGGAACTACATCTCCGACTATGAGCTCGTCTCCAGACAAACCCACGACTTGGAGGAGAAGTCCATTGAGCTTCATCAAAAGTTAAAGGGGATTACGCCCTCAGAGGCGGACCTCCTCTTTCTGAAGAAAGCCGCCACTCTGGATACCTACGGGATTGATCCTCATCCCGTTAAAGTGAGTAGCAGTTCATTTATTACATAATGCAGAAAAGGGAAAGAGATGGAGCGGGCGAGGGGAAAGTATTTTCTTCTTTTCTAAAAAACAAACAGTTTCCCTTTTCCAAGTAAAGCCTATTAACGAAATGGCTATAGCGAAGGAAACTTTTTTTCCTTCCAAAGTTTTTCACGCTTTGCGAAATAAAGTTCATCGCTAATAAAATTAATAAGGGGAAATGGGGAGTTATATGAAAATGGCCAACTTTCTGGATTCATTTAAGTGCTCGTTATTGGGTGAAAAATCCCTTTCCTAATTTCCTTAACTTTGTGGATTAATCATCATCACATGATTAAGAAATATGTGTGGGTGTTGAGAGGAGTTGAGGGTGAGACCATGCCCTGCCCTGGGGTGCTAATGTATGTGGAGTAGAAAATGGCTTATTTATGTTGCTGACTTTTCTTCCTTTTCCTTGCCAGGACCAGCAAGGGGAACAAGTCTACCTGGGGATAAATCACACGGGGATCAGCACCTTCCAGGGTAGCCGCAAGTCCACCCACTTCAAATGGACACAAATCACTAAGCTCAACTATGAGGCCAAAATGTTCATAATCCACTTGTCCATCCCGGAGGACTCCCGGAACAAGGTTGGAACAGTAATTCATCTTGTTTCAGAACAGTTAACTAAATAATTACTAACTATGCCTGACAGTCAAAAATATAACTTGAACTTTTTTATGACAGAAAAAGGAAACGGTGGGCTTCAAGTGTCAAACATCCAGTTCCTGTAAATACTTGTGGAAGTGTGCCGTGGAGCAGCGTCTCTTCTACACGTAAGCCTTTCAATTTTGTTTTAATTTAAAAAAACATAATGCAATCCTCCAACTTAACTACAAGACTATTTAGTTAAATAAGACTTTACAACTCCAAACCACTGATTTAAATACATCCGCATCCAGCACGAAGATATATATTTTTTCCAGTATATATCTCCCCTCCCATTTGTTTTTATTGATTTACCAAGTACAAAGACACTTTCCCCTTATAACTCGGAGGGATCTCCCTCCCTCCCAAATTGTGATTTTTCATTACAATACAGAATAGAGTTAATTAATCAAGTTGATTTTTTTTACAATATGTAATACTCCAGAGTATAGTAATTGCATAATAATTACATAACAATACAATAATTTTTTAAGTAAGTTGGTTTTTTAAAAGTTGAAATACTTTTTACTCCAAAATCCATAATAACAGCTTACTTCTTTCCAAATCTGACGATCATGTTATGTCTTGATCAAAAAAACTAAATCTAAAAAATATCTAGTTAACTTGCTTAACTATTTTTAGTCATGCTCATTCATAAATAATTTTATAGTTTGCAAAAAATCTATCTACCTAAGACCTACATAAAAATTGTCTGTTTTCTTAATGTTTTTTTTTGTTCTCGCTCTAGTTAATGAACAGCCTAGTTAGGTGGTATGTTTATATAGTTGTTTGTAAGTAAGCGGTTTTTAATCCGAAATCCGAAACTAATGAGCTAGTCTAATATTGTAGAAGTTTTTTTTTTATTTAATCATTAATTAATTAATTAGTTTAAAAACTGGCATTATTAAGTTTTTAATTGAACAAGATTATTATTATATCTGAAGAAATATTAGTACGTATAATAAGTAGTTTTTTTTCTGTACCGGCTAGAGTAACAACGTTCTTGAACGACACAAAGCTCTTCGTAGTTTTCTTAGTTTTTTGTTGTGACAAGCATAAGATCAGACGTTCCAGTTCACTTTTCTTCTCTGTTTTTTTTCCTACGAAATTTATATATAAATAAATATGTTTTGAGGGAGGAGGAGGAGCGAAGGAGATAATTTCTTTCTGGAACAGTTAGACGGAAGTTTTAATCATTTACTTTTATTAGTTTGTGCGATAAACTTTCTTTTGTTTTTCCGGAAGAGAAAACTTTTTTATTTTTTGAATGGCGAGTTCATTTCTTCTTTCCTTTGCTGCTGAAAAATACTGATTTTTTTTAGTTTAGCTTTCCTCCCGGCCTGTTTGAGTAGGTGGGGGAGGGGGAAGAGGAACACGACCTGAGAAATTCACACACTCGTCATAGGACGGAGGTGGTGGCTCATCTGAGAGCTCGTCGTCGAGAAGGGGTATGGGTGGTATGTGAGCACCGCGGATATGGGGTAGGCTTCCGGTTTCATCCTCTATCCGGATATTGACTGAGTTGTTGAGGTTAATGAGGTTGGAGTAGGCCGGAGGAGGGAGGCTGTCTATGTAGGCCTCTGCGGCTCCCTCCTCTATGGTGCGGGGGGAGATGATTTCAGCAGTGTCATTTTGAAGGTGATGAGTAGGGGTTAGGCTGAGCTCGAGTTGTGTGTTGGGGTTGTTGACGGGGCTAAGCTGGTTGAGGATGTGTGCGGGGATCATGCGACGGAAGATGATCCGATGATTAGTTATGTAGACTGAGTTGGAGGTGTAGCTCCCCTCGGACTCGGTGAGGGGCTGACCGGACTCCAGCGTCCGACCTAAGCCAGTCAGACCTGTGCTATAGGCATCCCGATAGATGTATGGACGACAGATTATGTCCGCCGTTATGTTGTCTTCGGAGGGGGGAGCTGCATATTCCGCTCCCTCTGGTTCTGGAATTTGTTAAAAAAAAAACAAATCTAGTTAAATGCTGATTAAAAATTGTACGTTTTGATTTGTTTAAAAAATATATTTCTCTACCATCTGGATAGAGTATGCTCCGTATCAGCTTCTTTCTCATTTTCCGCTGCTGCCTCCTCACACAAAAGCTGGCCGGACAAGTGTCTTCAATATAAACGGAGACTCTAACACAGAGCAGGAGAAACTGAAAAAAAGCAGAAAATATATCAGTTAAGCTTATCAATCAATCAATCAATCACCACCAATCAATTTTTGTAACAGAAATAATCACTGATTTTTGGTTGATAACCCTTTTCTTACCATAAACATCACCATTCCTGCAACAACCAGGTACAAAATAAAGGCTATCTGAGGATGCATGCTGGTCACTCCAACTCTTCCGCTTCCACTGGTCACTTCGAGACATTTGAAAACTGCATAAAAGCTGTTTGGTGATTTCCTCTAAAAAATACTTTCACTACATTTTAGTTAGTTCCACCAGAAATATATTTTAACAATCAATCCAATTTTATAACAACCATGTGAAAATGGCGCTTTCACTCCAATCCCACACCACCAATATCTTTCCCTATCCCAACACAAATGAGGGGAGACAACCGAGTGGAACAAGTTAAAGGAGTGAGAGAGAAAGAGAGAGAGAGAAAAAAACCATTTTATAGAATGGGATGGAATGAGTCTGTTGTTTAGTGGGACTCTCTCTCTCTCTCCCTTGCTATGTGTGTGTGTGTGTGAGTGAGTGTAAGGAAAAGAGAAAGAAAATTGAATCGATCGACGGAGCTCGCCATGGAGCTCAAGGGAGAAGGAGCCAAAGCCAGGGAAAGAAGGTCTTTCCACAAATCACTCCGTATTAGCGTATAACCAGGCCATATCTGAATGTACATCCATTACACAATGTCTTACACAAGTTAGACAATGTAAATGCATGTAGGACTTGTTACAGCAAGGGTATAACAAATAGCTACTAAGGCTGATATGAGCCCATACATAGTATAGTAAGTACATGGCCCATATGTACATTTTCACATCCTCTCACTCAACTTTCTCGTTAGTGGAGAAAGCAGGATAAAAAAAAACTAATGTTTTTTTCTTGGAGGACTGAAGGAAAAAGGGAGCTAGGCCTGCGTGGCAAATGGGATAGAGGAAAAGAGAGAGAGCTCTTGTTTTTTTTTCTTCTCTCCTTCCCTTTCTCTCGAGTTTTGGTTGGGAAGGCTCGTTATGGCCCATGTTATAGTTTTATCATGGAAGCCCAACTGTACTCACCCATTCTTCTCGGGATCGCCGGTGAATAATTTTGTGTGAAAGTGGTTGGGTCACTTTCACTCATTTTTCACGATGGGCTTAGTAGGCTGGCTGGGCTGGTTGGTTGGGAGTTTTTTGGTAGATTTGTGGAGTGGAGATGAGATGTTTTTCATGACATAACAAGGGGAGATTACTGGGAGGAAATGACCTTAGACGTGAAGGTCGGAAATGACGTGGCCGTTGTATGTAGTAGTATATGTCCTTTATGCTCATCCGGGATGCTACCGCCGACCGGATGGGCACACGGACATGAAACTGGACACTGATGATTGGGATGATGATGATGATGACCATGACATGACTAATTTTTTATTACACTCTGATGACTCATTATTCACCATTAGCACATCGTAAAAAAATAAATGGTTACTTTACGGATGATATGTAATTATGTAATTGGTGTTTTTTTTCTGTTTTGTAGGTGTGGTTGTGCCAGCGATATCCCCAGTTCCGTGAGAGGGGGAGGGATTTTCGGCACGAGGTTTAGGTACAATGGAAGGGTACAAAGGGAGATTTTGGAGGATCCGGGTCCACTCCGGGCCTCCGACAGTGTGATTTCCAGGACTCCCCTTACGAGATCCTTGAGCAGGTCCAATAAGACGAGGAGTTTGCCACACACGCCACTCCAAATTGGTAAACACTATTATGGTATACCTCATCAGCACTTTATTTAACATTACTTATATTTAATTTC
>JAQGAI010002208.1:0-12791 GCA_034696905.1 Lepidocyrtus violaceus
ATGAATCTGATGATGACGCTGGCCGACCACCAATCACCACAGCCATGCCACCTGCTGCTTCCAACTACACTCTCACCCTTTTCTTGCATAATGATAAAGAGGCTTTGGTCATAAATCAAAACTTTTATTTGCCTAGTTTTTTTTCACCTTTTTTATTAGAAAAAAAAATGTAAAAAAAACTTTTGCCATTTAAGTATTTGCAGCAGCAGTTAGTTGTTGTGTTAAATTGCAGCTGTTGTGGTTTGATTGTAATAGGTTTTGAATAATGACTATGTTAATCGTAATTAGACCAGACAAATGAGTAAATACTAATAAAAATGGCAAGGGAATCAAGTTCCCTTATCCCCCCTCACCTCACTCAAGTTAATTACTAGTTTACATATTATTATGATTCTACATGCTCAGCATAGGTGATTCCCCAAGAGTTATGGCTTTATAGATAGCTCTGTTGAAATAATTGGGAATAATGTATGTAGAAAATGGTTAAGCAAACACAAGAAGGTTGTTAACAATCAAGCGCATTTATGATCCTTGTCCCTTCTTGAATACTTAGTTAATTGTTACTTTGTTTCTCTATTCCTTTCCAATAATTTTTCATCAGATCAGACTCCTCAACAATCAGCCCCAACAACAACCAACCCCCTCCTAATGGGATCTGATTACGGTCAGATGTGTAGGATGCGATTACTGTTTGTGTAGCTGTTATGCTATTTTTTGCGAGAGATGCTGATGCTAATCTTAATGATGATTAACTGTGTATTTAGCTCATTACGCATATGAGATATCTCATTTAGCTCGTCTGTAACTAAATGCAAAACAATAAAAGGAATTCATTTATTTAGATTTATTGAAATGATGACTAGAATGAAACAAGAAAACATTTTACTTAATTTTAATCTCAACAGACGAGAAACACAGGTAGGGAGGGAGTCTAGAATAAAAAAATGTGTGCCAAGTTCTACAAGACTATCAAACAATGTTTTGGAATCCACTCTGCAGGCTAGACAATCATCATAACTGTAGTCAGCAATAAAAATAATTATCATTTTAATGTAGATACCTAAATCCCTTCCTATTTCCTATACCTACATATCGACCTATCCATACACGAATAGTAATTAGACGCTCAATTTGATTAACTACAACCATTTCATAGTTGTACAGCGACGAACGAACAGTGCTAGAAAAAAAATCAAGAAAAAAATTACTCGCCTTCTTTATTTGATGTTGTTATTTTTTTATGATCCACAATCGCACATTGTTCATTCCTGAACCTTATCAATCAACAATCACCTACAAACCACATACACAGAGCAACAATGCTCCCAAGCACAAAACACAACAATGCCAGTAACAAGTCAACCAGTCAGTCAGTCACTCATATAATAATATAACGAGGAGGGGGCTTATTAAACAAGTAAATTAAACAAATTTTATTCATTCTAAAAAGGTGATAACCATCAAGAAACAACATAACATATAGACACATCCACACACTGCACTCTAAGAAGAAGAGGTAATAAAATCTAAAGATTTTATGTTTCATGCTCATTGTTTAGTCAAGTAAATCAAAATATACATCAGGGCAGTGCAACAATCAACAATGATACAAATATTTTACACATGTGGACTCAAAGCAGCAGTTGTCATTCAATATGAATACCTAATTAAAAAAATATCTATTGGCTTGGCTAACGCTAACGAACAACTAGGTAGTAGCTCTAACGAACCTATATGTCCTGTTTCTTTTTTATAATCGAGACATATAATTTTTTTGCAATAATGTCTACGATCTCTACTTATCAATTTAGACAAGAAAAAAATTATATATAACAGCTTTTTTTATGGCTAGAAGCAATTTAATAATCCATCGACTCTAGTACGCATTAGTTACATATATATCATCAGAGGAGTAGCGCTAATCGCCTTTGGCACTTCATAAAACCAAACCACTTGGAATGGATTTGGCAGGACAAGGAGAGAGAAGGAGGAGAGCAAGAGCATTGTTGCGCTATAATATAATAATGCTATATTATAATTCTAAATGATGATAATGATAATCCACTTGTTCTTGTTTTTTATCGTCTAATTAAAAATTAAGTCGGAGCATTTAAAGTCACCTCCAACCGTCATACAACACCACACACACGCTCATATTGAATGGCAGAGAAGTACCGACAGCGCAACAGAACGTCATCGTTGGCAAACTAACTTTTATATAAAAACCTCATATCAAATCATTCATATCACAATCGACAATCAAACATAGACATCGACACATCAGGCTTCTTACTTACTTACTTATTTTTTACATGTGTCAACCAGTTTTTTTCTATTTAGTTCACAAAGTTGTTTCTCTAAATTGTAATGATAGGCTTCTCATAATTGGCGTAATTACATATTTATTCATAGGCATAGGCATAGTCATTTTGTTTTGTTTTTTTTTGGCTTAGGTCTCTCTCACCCAGCTAGCGAGACTGCGCTGAGGGTAATAAATACAATAATAAAAAAGGAGCAAATCATAATAATTGCCTGACGTTCCTGCTCTTTATTTTCGTCCTTATCATGATGATGATGGTGATAAGGTATCCTTAAGCAGTTTGATATGCATACGGCTTGGTAGTTTTTATTTTGGTTATTCTCCCTCTCTCAACATCATTTTAATCTACATCTCACTTATGGATGGATCCACTCTCGCTCTAGAGATCACTCACTCACTCATTGTCAGATCCTTTTTTCTTTTCACTGCAATTACGAGGAGAGGAGATTAATATATTATGTATATTTTTTATTATTATATTTCAAGTGTAATTATCGCAGTAGGAGATCTCTTAATTATTTCCCTTTTTATTTTAGCCTCCCCATCCATTCCGTCCGTCCATCCGTCCATTTAAATGTATAATATTAGATTCAGAGCACATCTGGCATAATGGTGGGACCGACCGTCGTCATCAACACCATCAGCATCATCATCATCTTTGAAAAGGGGCATTAATAGATAAATTCATATTCATATCGGATCTGGTCTCTCTTTGGTCTGCTATGCATTACTTGTAATACTAATAAGTGCATTTGATGAAACTGTAGCCTTCTCTCTCTCTCATCTCCTCCTCCCAACCAACAATGCGCAAACACACACACAACTCAAGCAAACCATTTTTTTACTTCTTGATGATGTTCAGTCAAGTGTCAGTGATTGATGAAAAAGATTGTCCATTTGTGTTCACTATCGTTTCACACATCGCAATTCCGTCTGACACTGACAGATAGACAGCCAAACCAGCAGCCTGAGCCTGAGAGAGAGAACCATTTTATAGAAGAAGAAGAAGAAGGCGAATGAATGCGATATGTGCTATCAGATCAAAAAGATTATTGTAGAGGAGAGTTAGTAGTTGATGTAGAGCTTTTATAGTTAATTTCTTTTTTCCCCTTTTTGACTTGACTGGTGGTAGTGGCGGCGGTAGTGCTTGCTGATGAATTGATGGAAATTAATGAATCTACAAATGCTCATCATAAATAAAGCAGAACATGAAGGGATTTTTTTCTTCTCTCGACATAATAAATTACACTTTTTTTAATGTGTACGATATGCATATCTCAATAGATAAATATTACTTTCGGTTATAGCACTGTTGGCCCATTGTTGATCCTGATGATGATGATGAGGAGTGTGTGTGTGCATTGATGTAGGTGTTTGGTTTTTGGTTGTTGGTAGCCCTGTTTTCCTTTCCTTGTACATAACAATGAGAACAATGCTTACTACATGCGTAATAGCATCCAATGTACATATAAGTGCTTACTGATATGAGATGAGATGATGTAGATTTTTTTGAGCTAATTAACTTGATTTATTATCACATCAACCAACGTAAGTAATGCAACGAAGGAACGGCAGCCTTTACAAGCAAGAATGAAATACATATAAAAAGGTGATGACTGGTTCTGATCAGGCTCGAAACAATAACAAAGAATGCAGTTGAGTTAAAGTAAAGTAGGTAGGGAGTTTGGAAGGAGTCAGTCTTCTCTAACTATCTTTATGATTTTGATTGCGTTGATTAGCGCTATTTTGCTCTTGGTTTTGTTGCTTCAACACCATTTTCCCTTCTGAAGGCTTCTCCCTTTTGTCTTTATAACAGCTTGAGGGGATGCTAATGCAGAGGAGAAGGAGGATGTAAAAAAGGGATTGTTGGATGATGATGTGGCAGCTTAAGTAAAATGACTGCACACCTTCATCTCATCATCCTTTGCTTGGTCTGTCGGCCGGTCGTCATCACGTTATTTAGAAGTATAAAAATTATAACAGCTTCATTTGAGCTTCAGCCAAGCCAAGCCAACCCGATCATTTATATTATATTTTTCTATGAAGAAAAAATAAATGAACAAGTTAATTAGCATAATAATGATAATTAATTAACGCTGTCCACGTCCCAAGTCTAAAAAATGCCCTTTTTTGTAGAGAGAGTACCTATTGCGCCTGTCGCTTTGGAGGAGATGGATGATGTGATATGGGATGACGTGTTGGGGAGAATAATGGTAAGAAAATACTGCTGTGAACTGCTAATAACAATAATAAATAATAATAAAAGTGGCGCTGCTAGGTAGATGGATGGATGGAGGAGGAAATGGCTGGCTGCACTAAACAGTTACTTTTCGTATATCCTGTTTAGCCTCATCATTGTTATTACCTCCAAACGTCTCTCGTCTTGTCGATGTCGTTCGTCCTCCTCACAAAAGTAGTATGTTTCAGGATGAAAGACATGTTGACCGAAGGAAGAAGTCTTGAAGTGGGGCCAATAATGATGATGATTACGATGCGATGATAAATGGGTTGTTTGGTGGAAGGAAGGGACATTGGAAACAAGAATGAGGGAGAAGAGAGGCGCATTATAGAAGTCACTATTATTAGGAATGGCTAATGCATGTTTTCGTCTTCGGTGGTGGTGGTGGCTTAGCTTTAGCTTTTGGCTTCCCTCAAAACTTCTCTCAAGTAGCTGTTGACTAACACGAGTGAGTGAATGGCAGGAGGGTAACAGAAAATAGGAGGAAAAGGATATAAAGAGGAGAATGATGAATGTCATCAATCATGCATGGGACGACAGACAGGACAAAGTTGTTTGTTGGCGGTGGTGCTGGTGCTGACTGCTGTGTGGTGGTGGCACGTAAGAACGCCATGTTAAACTATAGTATCGCATTTCTCTTAACTATGCCATGTCTATGTCTCCCTCTGATAAAGTGACACATGATGATAATGTCAATGATGTCGTTAGCCGAAGAAGCGAAGTCGGTGGTGGGGCCTAAGTACATTCAGTCTATCGATCAATAGATTGGATTGATGAAAAAGACGAAGAGAGAGAGAAAAAAAAATTGAAGATGAGGCAAAGGCAAGAAAAGAGAACTTTGTGACTTGACTTGTTCCTTTATTTTTTTTTTCTCTACTTCCAAAGCTGCTATGTTGGTGGTGCTGATCCATTTTGATGTTGATGGTGGCAACTCTCAAGACCAGGAGCAGAGATAGAGTAGTATGACGAAACCAGAAAAATTAACTATTTTTCTCAACGAGCTGACTTCCCCAGCTTGTTACTTTAATCCGTATCTAAACAGCAGCAGTCAAAATGAATAATGGATGTAGTTGTTTGCGGTAGTCCCCACAAAAATACCTTTTTTATGTCCTCATCTCAACTCATTCATAGAGAAATTCATGGTGGCTGAAGTAAATATATATAGGAATATTTTTTTCACTCCAGAAATACATAAATGAACAAAACAAGTCAAGTTGATGAGAAGAGAAATTAACGAAACGTCTCATTTTCCATTCTCTTCACTTCTTCTTATGCCGACCAAAGTTTATGGAAAAAAATAAAGTATGTTGGATTAGTTTGGATTGAATTTGAATGACAGATAATTGGCATAATGTTCTCCGTTGCAAAAGCTCAATTTGCACTCACTCACTCACTGACAAAGTGTAATATGGGCATTAGGTACATAAATATATTTTTTAATTTGTTCTGATAAAATACTAGTTAGGCATGTGTGTGGTGAGTGCAATCAGGAAGGGTCATCAGGCGAGCAGAAAAAAAGGATCATTAATAATATGGCGCTTATTATTAAACAGGGTTATTATGAAGATTGATATAGTGCAGAGGAAATTATACGATTATAAATGATGACAAGGACTAATGGACCATCATGAATGAACTGACATGACGTGACTTGCCATTACACTCCTTCAAACATCCCCGTTAAAGCTGAAGTCATTGCGTAGTAGTTTTGCTGACGGTGATGATCAGGATGATGATTTGGTTGGGATGTTGTTGTGAAATGAAATAAGAGCAGAGTGGTAACGTTTTTTATAAATATTTTACTTTGAGCAAAAAGCGTAATGGACAGGTTTTTAGCGTTGGCTTTGGATTTGTGAGAGGATGTGTGGAGCTGGCAGACATTAACTTGTTCAGAGTTCAACGAGGAGGGCAGGAGGAGCACATGCACAAATCACAATATTTGCGTATGTGATTCACGTTGCTTGGGCTTGGAGTGATTTGGGCTCTTCTGGGCCAGAGCAGTCAGACAGAAAACATGATTCCTGTATTCAAATTTACTTGAATGATGTATCACATTTCAGATTTGATAATTTTAGGCAGGGAAATGAGGATGATGATGATGGAATGAAAATGAAATGGTATTTATAGGAGGAGGAAGTAAGGAACATGAAGAGCGACAGTTAGTTTGCCTTGTCAGTGTAACATTTTATTCCATGCATGTTCATCGGTATCAGGAGGACAGGAGCAGATGCTCTTATTACAGAGTTGTTAGGCAAATCTATCCATCAACTCCCCCATCAGCCCAGTCAGTGCAGTGGACTGAATGTAGTCTGGAGAAAATCATTAGGCGTTCCACAACATGATAACTCTAACGAGGAAGTGGATTCGCGGTTTGGCTCTGGTGGATGTTGATGCGGGTGGTTTTCCTTCAGCGGTTTCATTCTGGTCGAATTTGATCAGCTTCGTTTTTTATTCCATTTTATATTCTATCCCACGTGGGAAATATACAACCGTTATTATGGATTGGAGGAGTCAAACAGGGATAATTCCTTTGCTTGGAAGGATGAGGATGAGGCGAAGGCGATAGAACACAGAGTAACAAAACAACAGGCGAAAAAAAAACTTGCTTAAGCTGTTTTTGTCTCATCTGCCTGCACTGCTCCACGGCAGCCTATGACTGTGAGTGACGTTGACACGAAGGATTCATTAATCATGACAGCTCAATCCCCATCTCCTCCTTTTTTTCTCTTCTATCGTAAGTCTGGTCCGTCATTGTCATCTAATCAGGAATCCGACAGGGGAGACAAGACAAAAAAAATATATAACCGAGCCTGCCAAGCCACTATGAGCATTTTATTCCGAACATCCCATCACATTTCACATCACAAATCCGCTCTGATTCGATGCGATGCTCCGACTCACTCATCCGCACTTACTTAAAATGGGATTGTAAACAGTCTGAACTGAAACGCTAAAGTCAATAGAGTAGAGATGGATGAAGAGAAATGGGGATGAATGAATGAATGGAGACACAGAGAATATATAAAGCTGAAGGATAAGTTGACACTGTGACAAGAGCTGAATGGAAAGGAATTGAATGTAATTCCTCCACAGAATAAAGATAGCATTCATTCAGGCTGGAATAAGAATTAAAAAGAAGTGAATTGAGATGAATTGAAAAGGAGGATGCATATTATAATATACAATGGAAACAGATTATCATACATAGTAAATGTTGTTGGTGGTGGCAAGAGGAGGAAGGAGGGTGAATCATCAGCAGCAGCAAACACCACTATAATTGTGATGTGATCATCATCATCATCATCATAATCATTAAAATTGAATAAAAGCTTGGGTGGGATCCGTCAAAACCATCATCCTCGACTCGGCTCGGCAGAGAGAGAGAGAGAGAGTTCGATAAAGATATGGGGCTTCTGTAATCGGCTTCAAAAAAAATATGAGAATGAAGTCATAGATGAAAAATGCAAAGGTTGGAAAATAACTTTCCAGTTCATAGACCGACAACAGTCAATTCTAACTTGCGAGTTTATTTTTTTCTTCTTCCGAGCCTTGTCTTTTACACGTCATGTCATCCATCATTAGAACATGACATGCTTTTGTCCACCGAACTATCATCACATCACCCACCACCCCATCATCCCCATCATATTTTTTAAATGTAGCCTGTGCTGCTGCTGCTATTACAGATATTATTAGAAGGAATTACACATGAGACAAGTCTATTATTACTTGATTGTCAGTTTTTTTTAGCATTTTTGTTGCTTTTTATTTCACCACCACGCTTTCCATAATATACCAACTTATTTAAGTCACATCATCATCAACGGGCTTCAATCACGGGAGACATGATAAGTACTAATAACACAAGCAGTGATACTGGGGGATGGGACACTTCTGCTCTGCAATGACCTGGGACAGAACAACCATTATCATTTCGTGTCAAATGATTTTTTTTATAGCTTTTTTGTTTACTCCTATAATAATTGCCTGCCTGTCATATGTCACTGTCATCATCACCACTAATACAAAAAAATATGCAATTTTGCATGTCAGCACATATAAAAAATGTGGCGAAGTTTAGTTTGATTGAGGCTGTCCAAAAAAAATCCAAGCCACTCATAGTCCAGGCCAGGTGGGTATGGCAGTATGGCAGGCTTTGACTTGACTTTGACATGACACCTGAATAAAACAGGCTAGGTAATAACCCAAAACATAATTAATTGACTTGCGAAAAATGAAACTATCCATTTTCGCATTTATTTTCTTCACCCTTTCCCCCATCGCAAATTTATTTCCCCTTTTGCGCTGTTATTTTTTTGGGGGAAAATGTTGACATTTGTGTTCCAATTCCCTTCCAATAGTCCTCTAAAAACATAAAAATGTAGTCCCAAGTCACGTCTAAGAGACTATATTTTAGCCTTTAACAAAGCTATGAAATTAACGAGAGTGACAGATCCATGACAGTTGACATTGGTGTCCGTCATCATCATCAATCTGACATTCAATATGACACGTCCTATCAGAAAAATAAAAAGATTTCCTTTCCATTCCACAAAAGACTATAATAAAGAATGGGAAATTATTAGGGGAAGATATTTACAATTCACAACAAAAATTCGCCAACAAATTTTTTTATTGCCACACGTCTCACTTATTACTCCCAAACCATAACTTTGACTTTGATGGGAATGCAAAAAGGGAAGAAAAAAATTGAGTAATGTACTGATTATTACATTTAATATATATATTTTTTCTTTCAACCAAGTTATGTTGTTTGGTGTCTAGTCCAAAAAAAATGTGAGTAAGTAACGTTCACGTTAGCTTTGGCTTGTCACTTTTCTGTCATGTACACTTTTTATAGCCATTTCAATTCAAAAGAGCTGAAGGAACAGAGAATAGAATACCTATAGAAGAGAGACCTTGGCATCATGTCAACTAACCAAGTGTACTATAATGATGGTGATAATCATCGTCATCATCATCATCATCATTCGTGATTTTGATTTTGACGGTGATGATCATCATCAGCAACAGCAGAAGCTACGGAGCTCTGTTAAAAACATGACGAAGCATGGCATGTCATGTCATGCTGATGCCAAAGCCATGGCATGGCATGGTAGTAGTAGTAGTAAGACAGGGACGATCTCAGTTGTCATCATCATCAACTTGTCAGTTTCTTCTTTGAAATGTCTACGTAATTTTTTCTTCTTTCATACCTAAGTTGGGAACGACGTTTTATAATAATCGCTCCGCCTAGTTTGTAAAAAAAGGAATAATAATAGTAATCAAAAATAATTTTTTAACAGCCTCATCATCATCATCATCGTCCTCATGATTATCAACATGAATTTAACTCTGAAAGAAAGGAAGAATGAAAAAAGTGAAGAGCTTAACTTTTGCCGTCACACAAACACACTAGGCCATATTAACTGCGGGAAGACACATTCATTCAATCTGATTATCTGCCTTATGTAACTTTTTTTTCGAGCATGTCAAGGCAGATTATTAGAGTGAGTGGAGGAGGAGGTGGATACTACAAAAGGAAGACGCGTAATAACACTTATAATTTTCCTTTTTTATCTTGAAAAAAACCCTCCACCGACAATCAAACGAGAGGGGAAGAAGAAGGAGGATGATGATGATGTCGAAATACAAGACGTAAAAAAAACCTTATAACTGGCAGCTTTCATTTCAAGTGACATTTTTGACAGAAAGAAATTGTTGTCCGACCGATTAGAATCGTCAGAGGAAGGAGGAAGAATGAAAAAGAATTTCAAGCCTGACAATGGCATTGGATTTTATTTTGGAGTGAAGTTACTAGTTGTTAAATGGAGGGGAGTGTGACACACGTGGTGATGATGGAGGTAGAGCTCCTGTCGGCTCTCTGGAGCTAGCTGCTTCATCCATTCAGTCAGCTTTTGGTTGTGTAATAATAATAATGACAAGAGCTTTTAAAAAGCTGTTCGATTCCAATTAAAAATGGACATGGGGCATATGATTCTCAGGCTGATGATGACGGTGAATGTGACGATTGTCAGGAATATGGCATGACGGTTTAAAAAAATGCTTTTCATCTTTCAGCTTAGTTCAACTCAGCTCCACTCCATTCCCCTCTCATGTCACAGTCATGTCATGAGTAATATTATATTTTCCCCGCATGAATGTGACAGACTTACTTACCCAGAACCCCAAAACGTCCTCATCCTCCCCTGGAGGGACAGCCAAACAAGAGGAGGATATTTCATTTACACGGTGCAGGGTTGATCAAAGGCGACAGGGAAGGAAAGGAAGACAACTCAGATCAGATCTGATCTGAAGGAGAAGAATGAAGATGAAGGATGAAAATTGGAAATTGCATTCTCCATCGCAATTTATAAAACTCTTCCTCTGGTTATTACTGTGTGTGTGACTGGCTCTTCATTGTCAGTTTTAGTGTCTGGCTGCACTGCAGTTGCATTATCTGTGCTTGTATCTCTTTCTTCTCCTTCCCATAAAAGCTTATGTAAGATGGGTTGACAAAGACCCGGTTTTCATTTAATATGATCATCATCATCATCAACGCCATCCTCAACCTGATCATCATCATATATCCCCTCAGTCATTCCTTTGTGTAGTCGCTTCTTTTTGCCGTCTTCTTTCAATCTTCTTCACTTTGTTTCATATGCATTCTGTGGAGTGGAGTATATGTCACCGTCTTCCTCAACTCGAGATTTTTTCTTGCGAAGGTCCCTCATGCATCTATCTATCCATCCTCCATCTAGCTAGACAGATTGATATGGGATTCGGGTCACGCCTCGGGAAAAAATAATGACTGTGACGGCTCCTTTCAAAAAGTGCGGGGATGTAATTGACGCCCAAGAAGAAAGAAGACTTATTAAGGGGAGGAGGAGGATGGATGCATGACTCCACGACTGATTGTGAGGGAGACACACAACTCGTTTTTATTTCATTTCCATGATAGTATTATGAATGATATCAAATGGAGGAGTCGTGTCTCTGTGGAGGTGGCATCCGCAGAAGGGAACCAAATGGGATGGAAATCGAAAGGTGTCAATCCATCTTTTTTTCCTTTGAAAACAAAAAAAAATAGTTCGCTTCTGCAACCCAAAACCCAACAAAGCCATGCATTACATTCCATTCCAACATTATTCAATTATGCGGCAATATTCGAGCATAACAAAACAACTGCCAAAACTGACGGCAAATCGGTTGGTACTCCATTAAAGCTTCGAGCAAAACAGAAACAGACCTCAGCCGAGCCAAAAAAAAATGCCTCCATGGAGGGGTCTTTACTATTTAAATGTTCACTTAAATTTTATTTTTATGCTGATGCCGATGATGTGATTGTGACAAATGGGTTATTTATGCATTATATATTACCCCTTCCAAAAATAATAACACACACATTCTCACATCGCAGCTAGTAAAACGGTTATATTCTCTCCTAATTTTCATTCAAAGTGGATTCCCATTAATAAGCCTCCATCGCATCAGCATCATATCATCATTTCGTTTATGCAAATATTCTCAATCATTTTTCACCAGCTTCATCCGCCGCATCCCTCGCTTCATCCAAAGCCAACACAAACATATTTTTTCTCTTCATCTTCTTCAATTGCCATTTTCATCCACCTCCCATTAATCAGCCATTGTTTTCAATTAGCTCCTCCATCCATATACATAGTACTTACTTGCTCACTTGTCTCGTGAATAAATACAGAAGGTTCTGCTGATGCAAATTTTTATTATTCCCTACAAAAAAAGAAGAAGAAGAATATAATAATAATCAAAAATGCTTGTCTCCTCTCTTCTTCATCTTGTCATGTCATTCCCATCTCATCCCATCCTCCTCCTCCTCCTTCATTATATTATGCCGCGTGCTTCACCATTCTGCCACCAATTTCCACAATCCTTATTTTTATAATTGCCTTTGTCAGCCCTTTGTCACGACTCTCATCATCATCAAAGCCAAAGCGCGACAGACAACCAAGTTATGTGTTATGTTCTGTTCTTCTCTCTACCGAAGAGTGTTGATTATCATATTAATCGGCCTTGTAAGCACTGTCGTCATTAAATTAATCGGATTTCTATGCATATTACTGTACAGAACATAGAATGATGTCACCTGTGCCTTGTGTTCCTTTTTAATAAAATAATTTATTTACCTGAAGATATTTCTGCCAGAACTGCAGAGCCACCAACACCGCAGCAGTCCAATAATGCATACATACG
>JAQGAI010002209.1:0-12784 GCA_034696905.1 Lepidocyrtus violaceus
ACCTATGTGAGCGTTGGTATGCGCATAAGTATGGTACGGGGCATGTGATATGGTGTGGTGGGTATGGTATCATCATCATCATCATGGCTGAAATAAGTGAAATTATTTATTTCTCTATTCATTTCATTTTACTTTCCCCTCTTATTTCCCTTTCTCCTCCTTTCGGGGGTTCAGCCCTTCATGTCCCATTTCCATGTTTCAATTTATTTTCTATACTCAAGTGTGTGGTTTCCCAGTAATTAAAACTGATGGCTTTTTGCTCCTCGCAATTATATGTCTGTGTGGAGCTCTCTCTGGGAATTAAAATGGGGAGCGGGAGAGCGAGAGAGAGAGAGAGAGGAGGAATACTTATTATGGGGAGAGTGGGAAGGCAGACTGAGATATGGATTATAACTCTGGAGTCGTACGGAGGAGCCAAATAAACCGAGCCAAGCCAGCCATCCTTCCCCTCCACGGGATTAAATATTTTCTCCTGGAGATCCAGATACGGGGAAAAGGGTTTCAGACGAGTGAACAGTATAAAAAATACAGTTATATTTATTCTACGGTAGGTAGGTAGGTACATAATAATATGAAAAAGGCTTCTCAGATATGACGAAGATGAGGAGGATGAGCCAATGTGTATGCTCACCTTCCTTATATTATGATTTTCGCTTGTCGCTGTCCTTGTTCCTTACTCCCTGTGTAGGCTTGGTTTGGTAGTAGTCATCCTTCGCATCTCATCTTCCAGGGAAAGGAAAGAGCAGGAGCGAAAGAGCTTATCCCACCACCACCACCGCCATCATCATCATCATCATGATCCTAGAATGTTATGAGCACTTTGGGAGAAAGTACACATTCCGGATAGGAACGGCAGCGGAGGAGCTGCTTTCTCCAAAGGAGAGAGAGAAAAAACGAGTCAACTCTTCATACCCGAAGTCAAGCTGAAGCCAGGCTAGAGAAATGGGAGCAGGAGCATGCATCGGCCAGGCACCAGCAGCGCCAGTCACTCCACTTTCCCATGCTATTTCCTTTCTCTCTCTCCAACTTTCTGCGTCTCCTTTCTCCAGTCAATAGCAGCAGCAACAGAAGCAGCGAGTTTTCTAGGATGGATACATCATCCCAAGCACGGAGCAAAGAAAAGAGAAAGTTGTTCGCCCTTTTCGCTCATTTCCGTACGGAGGGAAAAAAGTATCCAGCTCCAACATTTACCGAAGGAAAGGGAAGCTTTTGGACTTGAGCTTGGTACAGAAATACAAGGGATTCTGCATCTTCCCCAGTTTTGTACTGTTGCTTTCACCTAGGATGATGATGAACAAGGAGGAGAAAAAGAGAAAGCAGCCAAGCCGCTTCTGGGCTCGGGCTTGTTAGATAGATTATGGGGGAAAGAAAAATTTTCTCCGTGCAACAACCAACCCGAACTACACATGTGCCCTCCTTTCTCCTATACGTATAAAAATCCAGCTAATATTTAATTTGGATGGAGATGCCCAAATGTACATATTTATTATTAATGTTGCTTTCACATCATTGATAGATACACACACACTTCATCCCTATCTATATGTGTATTCTAAACATTTTTTTCTCTGTATGTATAACATTTACTCTCAAGGATCGCAGAGGGGCAGATGATGATTACGAGATGTACATAGAACGATGCTGCTCCGCAGCTACTTCTCATGATGTTGATGATGATGTGCTTTCTCCAGGCGTGTTCCATTAAGTGAAAGCATGGAATCATCATGCCCATTATAAGCCATGAATTGAGGGAAGAAATATTTTTCCCTCCTCTGCTTTCTCTTTCAGCATCATGATGATGATCATGCCCAAGCTTAACAATTTTTTCTCCGAGCTAGGCTATGGACTTCGTCTGCGGA
Organism: Lepidocyrtus violaceus; assembly: GCA_034696905.1. NCBI lineage: Eukaryota > Metazoa > Arthropoda > Collembola > Entomobryomorpha > Entomobryidae > Lepidocyrtus > Lepidocyrtus violaceus. Next base: position 1,860 of record JAQGAI010002209.1, read on the forward strand.
TTCTTGTAACAGTTATAAATAAGCCCATATAAGTATTCCTCGCCTCCATCATCATCATCAGCATCATCATTACCCAAACATATTTTTCTTATGGAACTACTCTCGCCATCCTTTCCTCCCCCCAGAAAGAAAGGAGGAAAAAGTATTTTCACTCTATAAAATAAACATTACTTTTAATTATTCCCTTCCAAGAAAAAGGAAAATAATAATACATAGCTCGAGTGGTGAAAGGAGCTTTCCAAGCTTGTTTAAACATCTATTACATTAGATTGCATTTTCTTCCTTCCCTACTTGCTTGGGCTCTTTGTGCAAAAAAAATAAATTTTCGGGGAATAAAAAGAAAAGGCTTTTCATTTTTATTGAGAAAATGGAGATGAAAAGACATAAAAAAATATGAGACATTGGAAGGAGCACAAAAAGTAGTTGGAAGTGATAAGAGCAGTCCAAGTCCAAGAAACCATGCCAATGCCAGCCAGCCAGCCAACTAACATAGTAAGAAGTGACTATGACAGGGACAATCTATTCTTGTGTGGATTGTTATGTTACGTTATGTTATGATGATGACATTTTATCCTCCACATGTGTCATCTTACTTTTTTATTTCGGTTGGAGAGTCGAGTGTGGAGATATGGATGGATGTATTTATGTATCTATGGAAGGTTTCCTGGCGAATTGAAGCCGTGTTGAAGGACACGGGGAAAGTGGGATAGGTGGAAACACCTTTTTTGTCTTCCGTCCTGCTCACACATCTGTCCATCCATACTTATTTTTCCTTTTCATATGATCATCCCATCCCTAGTTCCTCCTCCTGATATATGGACTTATATAAACAATGTTTCTTATCAGATCCATCTAATCCACAGAAAGAAAAAAAATCCCCATCCCATTTCATTTCCTTCGCCGTCGATGAATTTTCATAGCTGGGGATGATGATAGAGCCCGGGCGAGGATCTTATCATGTCATAAACCCTTTCATATTTCTTTCACTTTGACAAGACATCATCATCACCAGCATACACCACGTCCCCATCCATACGTTTATATATCTTCGTAGGTACTTTGTACTTTAAGCTTGATTTTTTTCCTCTCTCTCTTTTCTCAAAAAAAAATCGAATGGTAAAAAAGGGAAATCTGTGTGGAAATTGGTTCACGGAGGGATTGTAAAGTATAAAAAGCAATAAATAAAGGGAGGCTAAAAAAAACTAACAACAACAAAAACAAGAGCAAAGAGAGTAGGATCATCAGGAAAAAAACTAAAAATAGAGAGAAAGGAAGATTGGGCACTGTCTTCCCTCATACTTTTTTTCCTTAGTTTTCGCTCTGATTACTGCTGAAAAGTGGAGGGGGAAAGAGAAAGAAAGATTCTCGGAGAGAAAGTTTGAGTGAATGAGTGAGTGAGTGGAGTGAGCGCGGGTAACAAAGCAATAGTCGGGAATCGATGTGACCTTGAAGACCCATGTAGTACCACTTGGGATTGCATGATGTTCATCGGTTTGTACAATATGCCACAGCCCTTAGTGAAGAAAGCATGATGGGATCAGGAGAGGAGTAGGAAAATGGGAGTAAATAACAGGAGGGGGCAAAGCCTCAAGAAAAAGGAAGCCAACCAACCTGTAGTATTAACTATAAACAATTTGCTATCATCAAGGGTAAATAAAACGAAAATATTCTCAATTGGGAAAGTATTTAATTCTGTTTTGTAAGCCTATCAACATCATCATCATCGTCATCACCATCAGCTCCTTACACGCTTTCCCCATCTTTTGTATTGGCCCATGCCCATATGCCAGCAGCGCTGACATGGGATGATGGGATTGGGAAAATAAATAAGGATTTCAAAAGTCATTCTGGAATTAAAGGGAAATGCTCATTAATTTGGGGGAGCTTTATCCGAACAGAATTGATGTTTACTGATATTGACGGGGGAGAATGAAAGGGAGGAAACACTAAACCCAATTTTCTTCACCAGATGAGCAGCAGCCCTTCTTCTTCTTCCCTCCGTGTAATTTATCTCATTCCCTTTTTTTCTTCATTTCACGAAGATGGAGAGAGAGAGAAAAATAGGAAAACAATATAATACTCTTATTTTAGATGGAGAAAGCAGAAACTGGAAGAATGGGGGAACATACGAAGGAAAAGGGAGAAAGCAAACCTTGTCTAAATTCTATTCGTTTTTTCTTCTTTATTTATCAAGGATATACATACCTATGGATGGATCGACAAAGTAAAGCTTTCTTTTTGTACTTATTCCCTTCCTTTGATTGTCTTTCTGTGAAGGGAGACAAGACACATGAGATGAGACGGAGAAAGGCCTTCCTATAATCTTTGGATGTTGACATGACTCAGTGGAGAAAAATTGAGCTCCGTTCAACAAAGACTGAAAAAGATTTTTTCCCCTCCTTTTTTGAAATTGGAAAGTGGAAGAAATTACACATGGATATAGATAGATATATAGATAGATTTCCTGTAAAAAAAATATCGCATCGATGCGATGATGCTTTTCTGTACATGGTTTGGGCTGGGTTTGCATTCCAAGCTACAAAGAAAATTTGGTATGATGATATTGATGATGATGATGATGATGATGAAAAGGATGCGCTAGTTATATGTGTCATGTAAGCTACCTTCCTTTCTCGTTTATTGCTTCATTTTGAGAAAAGGAGAAAAATGAAAATGCTTATTTCCACCTTCAAAGCAAAAAGAAATAATGAAAGAGAAAGCGCACATTTAATATATGGATGTTAGTTGTGCTTGTTCCTCTTTCCCCTACAAACACAGCAGCATATCCACATCACATCATCATCGCTTTCACCATCCTTCTCTCATCTCTCTTTTTTCTTCTCCGGGTTGTTGATGCTTTTTTCGTGTATCAATCAATAATTCACACAGAGGGAAAGGAAGAACAGAGCCAAAAAAAACGAAGGAGAGGGAGAGAGAGCGAAAGGAAAAGAGATATGGTCATGTAATAGTTAAGCCTCCTCATATAATACATATGTGAGGTCTTCTATATTAAAAAGGGAAAGACTTCATTTTCTTTCCCCAGTCTTTGTTGTTGCCGTGCTGTTTTTTTTTTCTCGTAGCCCTTTCCTCTGCTTTTTTTGGTGGTGAAGGGCTTGCTTATTTTTTGAGTGAAAGCAAATAGACTTGATCCATCCGTAGACCACGTGACGTGGCTCAGGCCAGGGAGAAGGTACTTCATATTAAAGGGAAAAGCGTTTTATGGTGATGATGATGGGATATGTTTTTGTGGTGTATATGCTGGGGGAGAAAGTAAAGCTGGAAGGTTTCATTTGATACGGGGATGTATAAAAAAAGATTCCAACCCGAGGAAGAGAAAGAATCGGAGGAGCCCCTACCCCCATCGTCATTAACATCACATCATGGGGATAATGACGAAATGTATTAAGTTACACACCTGAAAAATTGCCTTTCTATTGGTACAAAGCCCACCTGGGCTCCTGCGGGAAAAAATATGGGGCTGATGTCATATATCTCCCCAAAAAGCTCATATGGCTCATACCATACCATACCACATGGACATGATAATCATCAACATCATCAGCATGAACTTATCCCATATTGGATTTTAATGATAGCCCGCAATTTTTATTCCGTTTCCAGGAACAGGGCTGGCCGTCTAGGAAGGTGATGTGATGAGCAGTTCTCACCTTGCCGGAATAAAGGGGGAAATGGATGGAATGGAATAAAGTAGTTCAAGAGAAAATTTTATTTTTGGAGGAAGAGAGAAAGAAGGGGGAGAGAAAAAGTCCATCTAGGTAGGTATGTAGGTTTTCTATTTTTTTCGTGAAGGGGGTTAAACGAGAGGGAATATTTTTATTCCCATTCCAACTCTCATCCCATTCATGATGTAAATAATGGGCTGTGGTGGTGGATGGAAAGGGAGGGAGGGAAAAAGTCAGGTATGTTTCTATTTGCAGCAGACCAGAGAAAGTAACTATATTCATTGGACATTGAACATTGGTATGGTATGTGGTGGTAGGTTAGGTTTCCAGGATGAACATGATTGCATTTATAGTAGGGAAGGACGATCCTCACCAAAGCGTGGTATGGCATCACTGATGATGATGAGCTGGCTCATTCCATTTTCCCGTCAGCTTTCACCACCACCACCGCCAACCATATCATTCAGCTATAGCTATGTTATGTATGTACAACCTTCATTTTGGACCTTTAACGTTTGTTAAAGTTGTAAAAAGCTTTAATTTATCTTTTGTAATATATGGACCTATTTTCCACTTCACATGTGATCCTTTTACTTTCCCTTCGGAATGAATGCGGATGGTTTTGGGAAAGGAAACTGCTAAGGCTATATATAAAGCTGCTATAGTTGCTCCAGTGCGGTTGGCGACTTCAAAGCCCTCCCTTTTCTCTTCCCGTCCAACTTTCTCCCTTTGCCTTTTTCTCCTTGTCATCTTTCATTCCATTCAGTGTCGAGGTGTGGTTTCACCGAAATTACATTGATTATGAGTAGCAGCTGTCGCCTTTTCTTTCCCTCATAGTAAAGCCATTCAGGCCAGAGGGAACAACAGAATGGTCTCGGTAGATTCTCTCCGTCAGTCTCCCGCTCTCCAACAGGACCTTCGCCTCCTTTTCTATAATTTACTCCAGGCATGCAATATCTCCCAACCAAGCCAACTAACTGGACTACTATTACCACTACTTACTTGATATGTGCCTTGTCATTCATTTTTATTCCCGTGTTTTTCCCATTATCTCTCCCATTCCATTTCTGTTTTTTTTGGAGGGAGAATAAGAGGATAGTAGAGTCAAGTCAAAGGACTCAACTTTATACAGCCATTAGATGTTTATATTTATCACTATCCATGAGATGACGATGACGATGATGATGATGATATGATGAGAATGCAAAAAAAAAATGATCGAGAAGGACAGCTCACTTCCAAGCAAAAATTCCCCATTCCCCCGCTACCTCCATTCCAACCTGCAACATCCGGCCAATTTTCTCCTCTCTTTGGTAGGCTGACATACCTTTTTCGGTTTTTTTTATTGCCCTGCTCGCCAAAAGTGATAATGACGGGTTGGCTACAGTTGGGACGGGAGGAAAATTCTTCCAAAGGATATGCTAGATATGTATATTCCATTTAGTTTCCCTGTTCATCATGACATGGTTGGTCTATGTATATTAAACACATGGACTGGAGTGAAAGGGTGCAGCTCTTAAGCTACGGAACTTCCAGTGTGGCTCCAGTTTCCTGAACCTGTGTCATGCCATCACCATCTGGCCACTCACTCTGTAGGAAGAAGAGTTTTCGGGTTGTTTTTTATAATACAGAGCGGAAAGGGGGGAAATAAAAAATGATGTTTTGTCTTTCGCCGAGCGAGGCAGGGGAGGAACAATGAAGAATGGCGCAACATATTTTTCTAGGTTAGATATGGAAGGGTAGTGAGTGAGTGAATGATGTGGTGGTGATGTGGAGGAGGTAAATACGCAATATGGGTCAAGGTCAGTTCCCTCCAAAAATCCGCTATATACACCGTATGTCCCTTAACGCTAAGTGACTTGACTTTTGGAAGAAGGGAAAAAAATGAAACAAGCATAAACGTAAATTGATTTCAGCAGACTTTCCTTTTCCCCCTTCTTCGTCATGGAATGAAATGAAGGGAAAGCTGAGACACATTTCACAACTAATAAAATTTTATAGAGAGTTAAAGCTCAAAAAAATTCTTGACTTGGTGGTGTTGGCGGTGGTGGTAAGATCCTCGCTAATTCCGAAAAAAAATAGATCCTTTTCATTACATAAAGACTGCTGGGTTGGTAATAAAATATGACTGGTTTTAATTAAGTATTTGTAGCTTATTGGCTTCTTTTTTCTCGGGGTTTTAATGTTCTTGCTCCGGAATGGAGAATGGAGTGGGAAGCAAATTGAGATTGAGACTTACGTTAGTGCATGGTAGGTCTTCTTCTCTCAAGATGGGAATTTTTTTATGATGAAGTTTTCTTGGAAAGTCATTTTTTGCGAACAAGTTCATAAAAGTGGCGCCGTCAATAATCTGTTTTGCAATAAAAACCGGTAGTAAACTTTCCGCTATCTGATTTCTCTTTTTAAGAGAGAGGGAAAATATTCGGGGAAGACGGGGAGCGATGATGGGATCCTTTTCGAATGATTTATCAGCAACAGGTCAATGTCTAAAAAGAAAGTTGAAAGGAGAACGGATTGAGGGAGAGAAAGCAGAGCCGTGGTGGATTTTGTATGTAGAATGGCTGGAGATTAGTCATAGTCATGATGATGATGATGATGATGATCGAAGTAAAACCGTTTTCCCTTAAGCCTAAAGCAGGAGAATTTTGTTTTAAACTGGAGAAGCCAAAGGGAAAAACTTTCCAAATAGCTTGATCCAAAAAGTTGTGCCTGGAAAACCGAACCGAAGTTACAAGATTTGATCAGAGTATTTGCTGGTCATGTCCTTCTTTTCAAAATACAAGTCTAAAGTAACAAGTAAATAAATAGCATTACAAAACATTTCTTCTCCAACAACAAGAAAGAAAGGCAGCCAACTGAAGAGAAAGTATGCAAGAAGATGAACATGGCCATATAGAAAGCTCATAGTACGGGCAGTACGGCATGTATACACAAGGAGCGTAACAAAGACTACCAAGGATTTATCCCGGATTTATTTGTATTTTTTCCCTTGGAATGGGAAATCGACTTGAATTGCTTTCTCTCCTCCGCTGTTTCCTCCTCTTTCCTTCTCCGTTTGATATTCGCTCCATTTCACAATAATTTCATGCTGATTCCCATTCCAATCTTTGAGGGAGAGAAAGCTGAGGAGAAAAAGAAATCCAAGATGGGAATCTCTGGATGGAGGAAGAAGAAGTGAAAAGGAAAATCCGGATTTCGAGAGATACATAATAATAAGTATATTTTTCTCCGTATAAGAAATGTGAAACTTAAGAATGTGAGGAAATGTACCTAAGTCACAAAAACGCAATTCACAATTTTGTTTTGTGCAGAAAAAAAATATGATGGCGCTTTCCCTCATTTTGATGCTGGTGCTGCTGCTGTGTCGTTCACAATTTAATAAAAATTATTGCCTCATCCTGAACCCATCCCGGACTCCATCATCCTTTTCCGCATTGCATTATTATTATGATTTTTTGCTACTATTATTATTATTTATTTGTATTTTCTTGGGGAGAAAAATACTTCTTCTTGGCCTTAGAGAGATGGAGTGGAGACAATAAACTCCAGAAAAGACTAGACAGACATGGGCTATGTATGGAGTGGGATGGAAATGATATGAAGGAATCATAAACGGACTCACATGGACATTGGCAATAATAAGGCTTGGCATCAACGATTATTGCTAGCCATTTTTTCTCAAACGGGGAAGTTCACTATTGCTCTCCCAGATTATTATGCAAAGAGCCATCCTTATAATGTTTCTATAACTGGGATGGATTTTTTCCTTTCAGGATGTACATCCTTATATCTTCTGAAATGGCCCATTTCTGACACGCTTCATAAGCCGTATCTCCCCCTCTTCCTTCTATATAATAGTGAGAGGGGGAAAGGTAGTAGCAGGGAACGTTTTCTTTTTTTTTTGGATTGGAGGCTCATCCCATCCGCATAAATATAGAGGGATAGATGTACAATTTTTTTTTGTGCGAACTTTCTTTTTTTTCTGCGTAAAATGAATGGTGCAGGGCAGAGCAGTCAGAATCAGGAGCAGTTAGTCCCACTTCCAGCCCCATATAACACAGATACTCCAGCAGCAGCACCAAGAATAAGGCCATCATGTCACATGAGTGCTTCTCCTACTAGCCAAGAAACTAAAACTATATCTCTCCGCCATAATTTCTGGGAGAGGGGAAGAAAAAAAAATAGATGATCGTTTTTCGAGTAAATCCTTCCACCATAAGGGGGGGTATGTACCTAAATGGTAGTCCAAAGGAGCATTACATTATCCACAGGATATTATCTTGTGAAGTTGGAGGAATACATTTTTTTTGCTCTTTCATCATAACTTTTTTTTCGGTGTGTGTCCTCCTCCTCCTCTTTTTTTGCCTTGACTATCCCTACAGGATGCCTTGTATGCGGTACGGTGCGGTACAAGGGTGACCCTGTTCTTGGGAGGGAGAGGGAGAAATTGTTTGCAAGTGGAGGGAAAAGTGGAGTGGAGTGAGTGAGTGGTCACCACCTCCACTACTACTACATAGTACATAGTAGTTTTAAGTTATTTGGAGAAAGAAATAAACATAGTTATACTTTTACTTTTTCCAGCGGAGAAATTTTCATAGTTGTAAGAGTTGGAGTTGAGGTAGGGGAAAATAGTTGGAAAGTTATGGAGGTGGTGGTGGAGGAGGTATAAAGCTGTGCTTGCATATTTCTGCAGAAGAAAAAAAACTGGTTCTGTTTCCCTCTCTCTCTCTTGGAATGAGCCATGAGCCAATAAATCTTACGACTCCTGCGGCCGAAACCTATCCCAGTTTGAAAAAAGTCCTGTTCTCTCTCTCTGGTGGTGGTTGGACGGGGAGAACTCTGGAGAGTTGTGAAGGGAAAGGGAAGAAAGGCAGTGATGCATGATGTTGTTGAACAACCTTCATATGAAAGGAGAAAGCAAGAGAAGGGAATAAAAAACAGGACGAGCCCTTTGGCATAAGAAAGGAAGATACATGAGTCATTCATTTCATTCCATTGTAAGGAAAGGAAAAAAAATAGTGAAATATTTATATAATGGCCATAAAAATTCAAAGAGTGAAAGGACTCCACTTATAATTTATATTGCACACATATTTTTATTTTCATATTTATACCTACTTTACTCCCTGTTAGGGATGTGCATGGAACAGCTTGAGTCTTGGAGGAAGGACAAAAACGATTTCGAAACGGCAGCAGCAGTGCTTCTGACTACTGAGGAGGGAGAGGAGGACCCCAACAGCAAATAATGAAATGGATGGAGAGAGAGCAACAAGAGAGAAAAGAGAAAGCAAAGGTGAAATCTATAACAGAAGTATAGCCTGATTTTTTCTTCTCCCATTTGCCATCATCCTGAGACTACAGTTCACCTACTGAAGGATTGAGCAAGGGGAAATGAGCTCAAGCTCAGTACACATTTTATTTATTGCACAATGTCAACAACATGAATGGTGATGGTGACATATTATTCAGACATGGAGAAAGTTTGTTGGTGGTGGTGGTACTAAGGGCAGGGCTCTATGGCTAAGGACAAGGGAACAAGGAACAAGAGCATGTCGTCTTTTTTTTGCGCTATGTTCTTGGTGCTTGTTCCTTCGTTTTTTTGCATGGGCTGAGTTAAGAGTTGAGCTTGACTTTAGGCTTTCCTGGACATAATAATGTGTTCGTGCATGAGAGAGAAAAAGAAAAAGTCAAGTTGCTTAGGTGGTGGTGTGGTGTGTCGCAATCACACACTCACTCAAAGTAGGCAAGAATTCTGTACAAAGTACATACTCAGGAACAATAATATTATAATAAATAGTTTTTTTTGCAGCCGAAGTCTTTTGTTTTTTGGAAGGTAATTGTGTCCAGGTCCATTATTCGTGATTGTTTCCCTTGTACTTATGCCATGCATGTATGTAAGTAGGTATGTAATGTGGTAGTGTATAGGTATGTTCTTTTTTTATCTGAAAGTTTCACAATATTACCTTTTTATGCGAAATAATTGGACAAGGATGATGGAAAAGTAGAACAATTATTATTATGTAAAACATCATATTTTATACATAAGTTATGGAGTGAAATATAATGGGAAAATGTAATTTGAAGTGGAAAAAGGAAAGCGAGAGAGAGAGAGAGAAAGAGCTAAAAGCTGATGAAAGGAAGATGTCATACAAGAAAGTGGATTTTTGTTTTGCTTGCGCCATGGCCATGGCATGGCGTGGGTTTGGCTTTGGTTGTTCGATATGGCTTCGCCTTGGAATAAATGACATTGAGGACAGGCACGTTATCGCCAAATATCTTTTATGAAGAGAGACATGTGAAGAGTGGAACATCCTCTTATCATAATCATGAAAAATGGTTGGAAACTAAACTGAGTGAGTGAGTGAAAGATGGGATGATAATAAAAGATAACAAAGATGTGATGATGATGGGAATCCCATTGTCCAACAGAAAAATGTGATCTTGATCATGATGATAATAATGATGATGACACAGTTGGTGTAGGCAGCATTCATTATGTTGTTGAATTTCTGGAAGGGACAATAAATTTTGTCGACTAAACAAAAAAAAATCAAGTGGAAATTGCTTAGAATAAAAACTACACATGTATCATTATTCATTATCATCCTGGCTATTTGAATAGTGATTGTGTGGATGGATGGCCTTTACAATACAAAATGGGTTGGTTTATTTGCTGAAAACTGATAATAAATTTTATTATTTCAGGGACAAGGTTTTTTTTTGTTATCCGGACGCAATACAGATAAAAATTTAAAGCACATACATACACTTACATAACTAACTACATTGTATTTAAAGCTAACAATGTAAAAGTTTAAATAAATATGTACATATAACAATGCATGTACGTACTTATGCAAATAGAAAACAGGCTGGGCTTGTTGGCTATAGTAAATTTAATTGTCTGCCCTCCAATCCAGCTCTGTCTGCTGAATCCTCAAAATTACTTTACTTGACTTCCTTCTAAATAAGGCATATCAACCACACGAGAATCCATTTTATCTTCCAGTTTCTATTGTGCTTTGTGTACCCCATCCAGCCAATTCCAGCCAGCCAGCCAGCTTTTTAGCAAACAAAGGAGTAACCTTTGCATGGGATAAGTAAGTACAAGCGTGGCTGGCTGTATGTAACCTTGAAACCATCTGAACTGAACCAAGTGGTTTTGGTGTTCGGGGCTTGCTTTTGTATTTTTACAGGAGAGAAATGGATATTATGGAATGGAGCCTCTCTCTCTCTCTCTTT
>JAQGAI010002210.1:0-12783 GCA_034696905.1 Lepidocyrtus violaceus
AGAAGTAAACAAACAGCCAAGGCGATTTCAGTTCATGATCAACCGACAAAATATTTTTGGGATGCCTTTTCACTTTTTCAGAGGATCCCGTCCCTGCAGGATTATCTGCCGCCTAAACAGAGATACATACGACGTTTTTCTCGCAAGTTTTTTATTCAATTTAATTAATTAATTGGCAATCTGTCAAAATCAAAATAATGTGGAGAGAGGAACTGGTTTTACCTTGTTTAACAGTAGTAGTGCAGTGTAGTTTAGGAATTAGGAGGAGGGAACAATTTTCCAAAGTTGGAGAGAGGTCATCGGTCTGTAAATATTGCATGAATATTTTTAAGTGCAATTTTGAATTGGTTAGGTGATTTGTTAGTTAGATTCTTCAGTACACGGGATCGAGAACATCCGTCCTTGTTGTAAGATCCGAGAACATCAGCGCACTTGTCAGGTGTCAGGACCATCATAATATCAGTAGCCAGCAGCTGATTGAATATTTAGGTAATACAGCACTACATCAACAGTTATGGAATCAAAACGGCGACCATTTAGTAACCTGGGTGGGGCCGGCCCCTCTTCGAGGAATGCAAGGCCAACTAAGAAAATCAGCAACATAACGGCATCGGCTTCATCCCCGCCAATATCGCCGATTTATTCTGCCTCCGAAAACCGATTCGAACCAAACCGAAGAAAAAAGCAACAATCAGACGGTCATCTTCAATATGAACAAGGGAGCGAAACTGGAAGGGCATTTGGGCGATTACTTCAAACTGCCTCCGGTTTACCATCATCATCGATTGATAAGCAGAAGCAGAGGGCACCCTTTATTACTATGAGACCTAATCCTCATGACAGATTATGGAACCCCAGTCCCAGCAAGAAGGCGAGGTCAAGTAGCAGCAGTAGTAGTACTGGTCCATGTAGAGTTGTTCTGGGGGAGAGGAAGCTAACTCATTATTATCATGGGGACGAGGAGTCGCAGATGGGTGGGGGTGGGAGTTGGAGTGGCTTCGGAGAGGACAGCAAGAAGGGGCAAACTACTGTTGGCATAAAAAACAACGATAACTACCTGAAAGGTAGCAGTGGGGCGAATCGACATAAAGAAGAGGTAAGAATTTGTTAACTTAATGAATAATTTTTATAACATGCTTGAATTACTCATAATTTTTTATTAAATGTATGAAGATGTAGTAATTACAAATTACCTTCTTCTATGCAAATTAACGAGAAAGTTTTGATTTTGAAAAATAGAATGACAGCAGAAGTAAGTTCTTTCCGAACATCACCTCAGCAGTGATCAAGCCTCCCATAGTTGTGCAACAACCCGCCTACCAGCACCGGGCGACGGATTACATCATTCCAGCAATACATCCACAACAAACGTCTTCCTCCGACCTGAACAACAGTTTCACAGAAAAGATCTCCAACCTTGATTTAGGCTCACTCATTGGAGACCCTGTGTCATCAGCTTTTGCTTCGGAGTTTCAGCAACAAAAAAGGAAGCAAGACTCTTTTCACACTCACCATCCATCGCATCTTCAGAAGCAGTTAGTGGAGCTGGAGGGTAGTAATAAGGAGAATAATAATAAGCAGGCGAAGAACAAGAAATGTAACAGAATAGCGTTGGCGGAGAAGTCGTTACCTTCATCATCTAATTGCTCAGACTTTTGGCACGAAGAACTTGACCCGAACTCTCCTTACATCACAGAGATACTCAACTATTGGCATGACTTGGAGGTGAAGCACAGGATTAGTCCGAACTATATGGGAAGGCAGAAAGAAGTCAGTTTTAAGATGAGGACGATACTCGTGGATTGGTTGGTTGAAGTTGTTGAGGAGTATTCTCTCTGTAATGCGACGTTGCATCGGTGTGTCCAGTTTGTTGACAGGTAAGTTGTAGGAGCAGTATATTGAATTCAATTTAACTCGTATGTATGTATTTGATTTTGTTGTGGATCGAATAACTTATTTGAAGTAAGTGTGATTTTCTAATAAGATAACTTTGTTGTAGATTCCTCTCAAAATGTCAACTCTCTCGATCTAACCTTCAATTACTTGGGACGGCTTGCTTATTCGTCGCATGCAAAGTGGAGGAAATTCAACCCCCAGAAACCGGCGATCTTGTCTACATCACGGATAACACGTACGAGAAATCCCAGCTAGTCCAAATGGAATGTCTCGTGCTGTCCGTTCTCGACTTCGACCTTCTAACACCGACCGCGTACGAGTTCACCGAATATTTCGCCAGCATCCTGTACCTGACCACAACTGCGAAGGAATTCAGTTTTTACACTGTGGAGCTGACGTTGCTTCATGGGGAGAGGTTTCTTCAGTTTAGTCCAAGTATTGTTGCATTAGCGGCGGTTTATGTAGCAATGTGGTGTTGTGGGGATAGTCGACATGTTTGTCCCGTCAATGAAGAGGAAGTACCACTGCAGCCAACTACCAGTAACAACAAGTCCAGGTCCAGGTCTGCAAGAAGAAGTAACGATCATACTGACATGTCCATAATGAGTGTACTCTTACGCATCAAACGGCTTAATCCCGACCAAGAGTTTGTACAGAAGGTAGAGGAAGTTGTTTCCCAAATATTTGTTAGCATTCTTAACGTTAGCAGTTTTAACAGTAGTAGTAGTAGTTGTAGTAATGCTAGTAGTTCGGAAACCAATTCGGTATGCACAAAATATAAGCAATTTCAAGATGAAAAGTATTTTCGGGCTGCTACCAGTGCGGCTGCCTGCTTCTCTTTTTGAAGTGGTGCACTGCCCCGATTCGGCTATTAGTTCCTAATTTATTTTTTGTAGCTGTTTATAGTTATCTTATCACGTTTTTTTTGGTTTGTACGGAGTTTTGTGTAAGTATTACTTATAATGTAATAGCTTTTATTTTTATACGAAATTATGTAGCTAGTTTTTGTATGCATATTATATCGTGATTGTATTTGTGTGTGTATGTTTGTTTTTGAAAAATAACAATACTGAAATCCATTTCTACTTTTTTACCAAGAATAAACTCCCGTGGCACTTTTTATTATACTTCATAATAATAATCATTCGCTTTTATAAACATCCGTGTTACGACATTTATAACAATTATATATAATTAATTACATCATCGTCATCATATATACCTACTGATATAACATATACATATATTTTGTAATATAACAACAATAAAGAAGAACAACGAAGAACAACAAAGTCATATTAATTAAATCAAAGTCTAATCTTGAGTCTCATTATAAATTGATGATTTTGGCTGATTAGTAATTTGAGTTGTAATTTTGTCACCCCAGTTTCTCTACTTATCGTTCAGGATCTAAAAAAGCGAAGTTGTTCCGAACGAGAATGTATACACATATTTATAATACGTCATGTGTATAGACAACAACAAAAGAGCAAGAACTGTTTGATACCTTCAAAAAATAATTCAAAAAATGGACGATATATTTTGTTAATCTCGTACAAGATTTTGCTTTCATATTGAGTAGTTAGTGTAGTAATATAGTATTTCGAGTTTGTTTTGCAATTTGAAGATAGCTAAGTCTAATCAAGTTTTATGGGATGTGTGTAAACTGTCACCAGCACCCAGAAATTTCACAGCATAGAAATATGTCGTAGTAGCAATTTTCATATTTTGATTAGTGAACTTGTAGTGATATCATGATTGAATTGATATTGAACAGAAACTTATAAAAAACACGAAAAAAAGAAAACAGTTTTACAAACAAGACTGAATTAGAACAGTCAACATTGCATTTTTTGATTGTGTTCGACTTATTTATAGGTCCATCTCAAACTGTTCGTCGGCTGGTGTGGCGTTGGTAGATTGAAGAGAGTCGGCTGGCTTATCAGATTTTGGAGGGGATCCTCCGGTTTCTGAAATAAGTATGAAAGAAAAATATTATTAATTTTTATTGTTTTTAATTTAGAAAAGCATCTTTAATTTTACTCATTTTGTATTTCAAAAAAAAACTTACGTTTGAGAATCGCTGCTGTATTATCCTGAGCTAACTTGGAAGGCGAGATGGAAGATGGTGATAAACCTGGAATCATTTGCATGTTTTTCGGAGGAGTCCTCGCCATTGGAGAGTTTCGAAGTTGCATTAAGAAGGCCCTCTCGTAGACGATTCGGGTTCCTGTTTTAACAGAAAAAAAAATTTACAATTTAGAAAAGCAATCGTTACCGCTAAATAATACAACATGACGATAACTATTTTAATTGTAGTTTTGCTCTATTTGTATTCCCTCTCGAGTATTGCTTCATTTATGTGTATTCTACATTCTAACTAACTTACCCCCTGGAGTAGTCGAGTAGATGGTCCCACCGGGAGTAGTAGAATACTCATTTGGCAGTTGACTGGCGCTCGTGATGGTCACACGTCTCGGGATCGCCTGAGACTGCGTCACTTGACGGGCTACTGGGCTTGCACTCATTCTGAACAAGAATAATCAATCTAAAGACAAAGGAAGAAAAAAATATCGATCAATTTTAATTTGAGTTCGAAATGGCAATAATAATCCCCTCGGTGTAATAAACAACTAACTCCAGTTTTGCTTAACACAAATCAAATACTAATTTTGTAATCCAGTTCACCTACTCCAAAACTAATTAAATTACCGCCCACCGCCACCACCACTTAAAAGCACCAAACAAAAGTGCTCATGCTCACCTTATTTATAATCCTTAATGCATCTTAATCATCATCATATGCTGAAAACAACTTATGCTTACCTTTTACTCTCCTCCTTTTAAGAACACTTGAAAAATCAAAGACACTCCGTATTTCCTTTTTCCCGAACTCTTTCTCTCTCCCACGCACACAACAACACACAAAATGTTGAGCAAAAATCTAGCTAAAAAAACGCCGCAAATTATAATGAACAATTAAATTTTTCTAGACACAACAAAAACGTGTGCAAAAAATAAAACTTGTTGCGGACGGACAGAGAAAGAAAAAAAGGGGTTTTTTACGTTGCAGACTTTACTAACCTAACTCATGCACTCGCACTCTCATCAATCTACTACTAGACTACTCACTAACTACTGCCAAGTGCTAATCTTCCACACGACGACGATGATGATATTATGATGATAGTGCCGAGAGAGAGCCGACCACCAATGCAATATAATAATGCGACTAAATAGTTAGTATAAAAAATAGCAAGGGAGAGAGAGAAGAGAATACGAAAGAGTTTACTAATTTACGATGCGATGGCGAGGAGGATTCAAGACGGGGAGATAGAGAACGCAGAAAGAACGAACGCAACAACTTTAACAACAACGCGATGATGATGATGAGATGATGAAATTTAAAAAAAAAAACTTCTCCAGATGCATATGGAATAGGACGGAGAATTGGAAAAAAAATTAACGCGTAGTTGTTTAGTAAGTTGTGATTGTGAGTATGGAAAACGGAGTAGTATGGAATGGAGTAGAGTAGAGATCTATATAGATGGATCGGATATGGATGGATACTTATGGAAGAAACAGGTAATACTTTTGTGCGAGCATTCATAATTCTGTATAATCTATATCTATAAGTGTACTTATTTTACTGGTTGCTTTTTTGTTGTGGAATTGTAAAGTTCACACTTTTAGAAGAGTTGCATGTATGCCGCATGGTGGTGTTTTGTTGCTGAAAGGCTTTTGAATAAGTTGGTATGTATTGGGAATTGGGATATGATTATTGTGTGTGTGTGTGAGAGTTGTTTTTGTTCTTTATTCTTGGTCTTCGGATAAAGTTGCTCTGTAAAGGAAAGAACATGCATGATAATAATATGCGTATCGTTTGGGTCTGAGTTTGTACATTTTGTATGCATATGGAAGAAGGATCGGATGATCTTCTTCACCGAAAAATTTCGAAGCGGAATAGAAAAGGCTGTGATGATGATGGAGATCTGGATTCCCGCTAATACGTCCAAATATTCCAGAAAAAAACAGGAGCAATAATCCATCCCAGATGAAGTTAAACTGGAATAGCGAAATTATCTCTGAGGGTGGTGGTGGTGGCGGCGGCGGCGCTGCTGTTTAAAAAGTGATGAGTAAATGGGAGGATAGTACAAGGACCAATATGATGATGTTGGTGGTGGTGGTGGCGGCGGCAGCTCAAGTACCTGTCATACATGAATGATTGAATGAATGAGATGCGCAAATTTAGACTTCCTCCTCTCGTTTTTTATAACCGGTTTCCCCCTGAAAAAAAACTGTTTCTTTTTTCTTTTTTGTTGTTGTGGCTTTTGAAGATACAAAAGCGCAAGGAGCAAGTGTTAAATGGGAGAGAAGGGAAACGGTTGAGAATTACTCCCAAGCGGGTTGCCTAAAAAGCCTCCTGCCGAGCCTGAAATTGCTTGTGTGTGAGAGACTGAACCCAACCACGGGGCCATGATATGATCAGCGGAACACGCAGAGGATCCCTCCACGGGCTAACTTCCTCCATGGTATAATACTAACAATGGGGAACAGTTTTACTTTTACTTTGGGATGGATGGGAGTCGGAGGAGTCCTCCTCGTCCTAGTCTCCTTCATCCAATCTCTGTTTTGCCCAATTTTATCCACAGCGGAACTGTGACTTGACTTAAAAGAGAAGAAAAAAAAACAATAGTTTTTGGTCTATGTCTAACAAAAAAAAACTTTCTCTTTTTTTTTGCTTTGGCTTTCTCTCCCAACTTTAGATGATTTTGTTGGTGGTGGGGTTTTACCAGTTCTTTTTTTTTCATTCCGATGTAATTCCCTCCTCACATTTTTTTCTTTTCTCGTTCTTTTTTTTCTGTTGTTCTTTCTTGAAGAGGACAAAGTGTAGCGCGTATTTACCTGCCCATTACCCACCGCCAATTCCAATTCCTTTGATCTCTCAAGTGAGACCGGTCGTCCACTCTGGGGAGTTTTTTCAAGGGGGGAAAGAATGTCTTTATTATGAAATGCCTTTTAGTTACCCTGGCCCAGCAGCACTGATCCTCCTTTCTTGGTTTAGGTACTTGAGAGAAAAAAAAGAGAATCTTGTAAGTAAGCTTGAGGGAAAGCAAAGAATCCTTCATATTTTTTTCCTCTCTCTCTCTCTCCTGTGGTATGGTATGGGATGACACTTAAGTATTTGTAATGGAACGTGAGGGAAAGTCAAAAAGTGGAGATGTCTCTTTGGAGGGATTCTTCTTCTTCAAGGAAAATAGCCATCGGGGAACATGTCCAAGTGGCAGGGCTCTAATAAGTTGATATATTTAGTTAAGGTTGACTCTTTTCTTTTTCGAGTGGGGAAGAGGAGAGAAAAAAAATCCAAGAAAAAAAAACTGGCTCATCCTCGTCTTCATTCATGGAGGGAAGGAAGGAGGGAGCGCGTAGAAATGTTTTTTAATCCTTTAAGGTTACTTATCCACTCTAGCTGCTTCATATAGTACTTTCCCTTGTGTCATGTCTGCTACGTTATTTTTCCTCTTCTTTTACTTCTCTCGCCTCTTTACTTTGACTTTCTCTTTCTTTTTTTCTCTGTTTGTTTGTTCACGTTGTTTGGAGAGAGAAAGCGGTGGGGCTATAAGGAGGTTAGGTAAGGTTCTGACTCCTCTCCTTTGCACATCACATATTTTTTTGCAGCAATCACAATCAGCTTTCCCCTGAAGAGAGAAAGAAAAAGGCTGGATTTGGACTTGAGTAGTGTACACTACATATTTACGTTTTATGTACATGACTTAAGTGTGAAGAGTTAGTTGTGTGTGTGTGTGCTCGTGATGGGGATGCTCTTCTAACCTTTAAGTCACGTTGAATAATTTCTAGCCCTCTTCAACTCCCTCCATCCTCCTACCTTTGGATCTGTTCATTCATAGTTACCTTACATAATATGTCCTCCTGTCATAGTGAAAGCACGGAATATTAAAAAAAATAACTTTCTAATATGGACCCGTGATGAGCCAAGGAGTCTCCAAGTTGTTCACTCCAAATACTCTTGGCTAAAATATAAGTCCAGTAAATGATGTTAAGGGAACCTTGTCATATTAGTTTTATGTTTCGTAAAATACTAATTGTTTTGGAAGATGCTTTCTCCATAAAAAAAATTCAGAATCTTCATAAATTAATTTCCTCCCTTTGAAAGACTTATTCTGTAAATACAGAGCTTTCAACCAATTATAAAATTTAGTTCAGCTGAAATCAAAGCTGTCCTCATGTCCAGTCTTCAAGCTAACAATTTGCCGGAGTCA
Organism: Lepidocyrtus violaceus; assembly: GCA_034696905.1. Taxonomy (NCBI): domain Eukaryota; kingdom Metazoa; phylum Arthropoda; class Collembola; order Entomobryomorpha; family Entomobryidae; genus Lepidocyrtus; species Lepidocyrtus violaceus. The sequence goes on from JAQGAI010002210.1 coordinate 8,178, forward strand.
AATTTGAGAGGAGGCGGAATGAAAATTTCGTAACTTCAAAAAAAATACATGGCTCATTTAGCTAACGACGCGTTTGTATAACGCTGTTAGTCTTAATAGTTTATTTTTTAAATGACCGTTAGGTAAAGAGGAAACTTTTGTCCCCGGGGGAAAGGAAACTTTGACACAATGGCCAATATTTTTTTTAACTTTCTATCTTATCGCTATCATCTCTTAACTAATGAGCTTGTGTGTACTAAAATATTTTCACCAATTCCCAAATGGAGAATGGCCTAATTGGCCATATTACATTATATTTTTGGGTACCTATCCATAATTATCTCATAAAAGTACATGACTAATGTTGTCCAGCTGTTGCCTTGAGTAATGAAATGAATTGTAATTCACATGAATTACCTTACCTATAACTTTGTTAAAAGAAAGTTATGAATGAGTTTACAAAAACGAAATAGTTCTACTTGCATTAGTAGTCGTATGAAAAAGTGAGCCTATTATAACCGAAAACGTCATTCTTATTCTTCTCCTTTCTTCAAAATTTACTCACGGCAAAAAATTCACTTTCCTTTCTTCCCATTCTGAAAAAAAAAATAACCTACATAATAATATTCGTATAACAAAGTGCATTCCTAATGCATAAGTTCATTTTTATTTATCTAATTTTCCCTATGACTAACAATGACTTTCCCTTTCCCCTACAATTGGAAAAGTTTTTCTCCCTTCCCCACTCCCCACCCCCATTCAAATAAACGAGCATGTACATTGTCCCATGTATGGAATGGAATATCTTCTTTTTTTTCCTTCTACTTCCTCCTTTCCTTTCGGCTGGGAGGAGGAAGACGAAAAAAAAGAAAACTTTTTTCTTCTTCTTTCTGTTGATTTAACGAATAGTGAACAATGGTGCTGTTGAAAAAAAGAAGAAAGTTTTTAGGTTGCAAAAAAATGAGCCAGTCTCCCATCCTTGTCCTTTCGACACGGAATGCGGAGTAGACATCATTATAATTTTAACTAGTTTTTTTTCCACCGTAGTGAAAGTTCCTGCTTACCATTTCACTTTTTTTTCTCAAAAAAGGAAAAACTTCCTCCCTCAAAAAAATAGGTACACAATTTAGGATAATCATTTTTTATAATGGCATTTATATTTTCAAGTTGGTTATCTCTCTCCAGCAGAAAAAATGGATAAAGTTTATCAAGGGCATATGGAAAAAAACCCTTCCCTGACCTGCGGCCTCCCATACCACAAAAATTAAATTTATTTCGTAATAACCGCATCTTCGGCCAGTTTTCACCTCAACCATGATCATGATGATGATGATGATAACTAACTCGATTTGACGGGTAATGAATGAGCTGTAAAAAAAAGTTTGAAGCGACGGTGGCGGTTTTTTTCCATCCGCTCCTTCCTGTCCATTTCTTCCCGATTATATTTCTTTTTTTCTTGGGAAAAAAAATAATGTGAAACTTTTAGGCCTTGGGACCTTCCACTTCCACGAGCAACCCATATCACATCATCGTTTTTTTTTCTTCTTCTTCTCTCCCCCTCCTCGTCTCCTCCCAAAACTTCTGTGATCACATTATCACTGCATGAGTTAAAGATCCTCCGGTTTGATATCACTCAATTTTCTTTTTACAACAGGTGCACAATCCCATTATCCCAAGTTATTTTTTTGATGGGTTATCTCTTTTCCTCCCGAATTTCTTTCATTACTTTTGCTACACGGAGGAAGAGATGATGATGATGGGTAAAAGGTAATAGGATTATGGGGAAAGGTAGAATAGGCATCATCCTTTTTATTTCTATTGCATTTTTATATCTATTCCTATTTTCTTGAGGGAAAGTTCTACCTTTTTCCTTCCCCTTTTCTTTTTCACATCACTTCATCCATTCTTCTTGAGTTGCTGCTTGGCTGAGCTTTTGATATGCTTTGGTATGCATTGCTGGGGAGGAGGAGACAGACGCCAGGAGAAAGGGAAAGACGTTTACCTTTCTTGTGGAAACATTGATTTTTCTCCAAATACATAAAAGAACAGTGTGGAATGTAACCAAGTGGGTGGTGTACTATGGAAGCAAGAATATTTTTGTTGGAAGGCAACGAGAGGAGAAACTCGTACTATATAGTTAGGTATGTCATGTCATCTTCCTTTTCTTTTGTTAGTTTCAATTTCCCAAATGTTAAGCACAGTAAAAATAAAATTGGAAAAAAGGAAGAAAAATTCTTCCAAAACAAAGCATGCAACGCTATCAAGAAAAATTGCAAAAAGTATGTTATGTGGCATTACTATTACATGAATTTGTTTTGCATAGAGAATAATTCGAATATTGCATTTTACCAATAATATCTACTTTGTTGTTATGTAACATTGCATTGACCTTCTGATGATGATGATGATATCATTGATGATTGATAAGCGAAGGATGGAAAGATTATATCTTCCAAGCTATTTGTGAAACCGGAAGTGAAATAGAGGAATATGATACAACACCATCTCATTCCACTATTACCACCACCACTGTTTAAATAAAAATGAATTCTTTCCACTTTCCCCCGGCCTTTCTCCAACTTTCCCTTTCACGATAAGAGATATGACTGATACGGGGACTTTGGCTGCTGTAGGGTATCCTATCATCATCATCATCATCAGCATCATCCTTTTTAACAAGCTTACCTACTACTACCACTCAAGTCCACCTTGGGATTTTCCGCCATTCTTTTTTCCTTTCTTTCCCGCTCCCTTTCTTTCTCTTCCTGGGTTTCCTGTTACGTTACTGACGACGATGGTTCCTATGGACTGGGTACTTTATTTCAAAGAAGAAAGAGCCTTTGAGGTAAAAAATTGGAGATGGACTGAACTGAACTGAGCCAGTCCCATTGTACTCATTTTTTCGTCCCATATCCCATCACATGATTCAATCCATCAATGATATTTCGTTATGTCCCTGCTGCCTTGAATGGGATGTGATGTCCACCAATAAATGTAGCTGCTCTTCTTTTTCCGGTGCCAAATTTTACTCTGGGAAGGAAGGGTATTAGTCAAATGGCTACAGCGTTATTTATTTCTACGGTGGGGATTTGCAACTGGGGGGAAGGGGAGGTGGGTTGTGGACGTGGAAGCAGAAGTAAACTAGTTTATTCAAGGGAATAAGAAAGAGAAGGACATAATAGTGCATGGAGAAAAAAAAGAAGACATTTATATTATCATGGTGATGATGATGATGATGATGATGATAATCCATCCTCCCGGCAATGATAAGAGAGTTCCTTGGGAGTGAATAATAATAAATAAAGTTTTCAAATCAGTAAGCAATCCAGGGCACTGGAAGGCTAGGAAAATTGGATCCAGTTTTTTTCTTCTTCCCTTTTAACAAGAAAGAAAACTTTTTTGCTTTTACATGTTATATTATATTTTATTTTTATTTTATTTTTGATGGGGAGGAGGAAGAAAGAAGAAGGAAACGTTTCGATTTATTTTTTTCTCTCTAGCAATCCTGTTTCCAAACACTAAACTTGAAGACTGGAGGAAGAGAAAAAAGTTACACATAGTCACAGTCATTGATATAAGCAGTGTTGTTGGAAGGGGTGGATGGGAATGGATTTACATTCATATTATCCTGGAAGACAACAAAGTATGATCGTTCCAGATAACCCAATTTCCGCCCTTCTTGGAATTTTTACCTTGAGAATTTTTTCCCAGGGAGGACATGACATCTTCTGGGCTTATCACATGCGTTGGTATTCTTTTTTGGGAGTACATATTTGAATAAAACTGTGAAATTGGAAGTAGGTTTGGTTGGAGTAAACTGGAAATGAACAAGTTGTCCCTTCCAAATGAAAGAGAGAGGAAACAAAATGGAAAGGAGGAGAAATATGATGAAGTTATAACATTTCTCCCTGGACTAGATAGGGAAACAAAGTTAGTTATGGGAAGGTTGAAACCCGTCCCAAGTTTAAGTTTGATAGTATTTTTTGATTGGTTTAGGGAGTCAAAAATGATGGAAAAGAAAAATATTGAAATTGGTTAAATTTATTTATTTACTACGGCTTTCAAGGGGGAGGGGCGAGCAGTCCAGGAAATGAAAATATCTGCCAATATTACTAGGAAGGTTGACAATGTCACGTGAATATATATTTGGGAGGGGGAAAGGTAAAAGACTGAAACTGATTTAAAAAAAAAATTGCTTTAAACATGTTTATGCTCTTCCGATTGGATTCAATTTCAATTTAATTGCTGTAGGGCCCAATAAATCAGGAACTCATTTTTAAGAACTATGGACGCCGTGTAATAAGTTTTAGTATTTTTTCGACTCGTGCTAATGCACAGATTTGAGCAAAGCCGTCAGCCGTGGAAGTAAAAATAATAGTTCTACACAGTTAAACATGCATAGCTAGAGATCCACTCCTCCGTTGTCACATTTTAAAGTCATTTTCATTCATCACCAGTTTCCCCCCCAAAAAATCATTATAGAAGTAATGTGGTATGTTTTAGCATTTAAAAAAAGTTTCAAATAATCTATATCAATGGCCAGTCATGTATTATGCAGAGCACTAAACGGAAAAAAATATTATTTGCTTTCAATTTTTTATATTAATTTAAATGTGGGTAAGTTTAA
>JAQGAI010002211.1:0-12776 GCA_034696905.1 Lepidocyrtus violaceus
TAAATGTAATCTACCTGAGCTAGTAATTTAATTATACATATCTTTATTCTTTGTTCTTATTACAGGATTCAGAATGTAGCAAAAGTTGTAGTAGCAGTTCGGGATCATGTTCTTCATGTTCTTCGGCAACGTCAGACTCTTCCGTTTCTGATTCAGATGAAGAAGATTCGTCATCACGGTCCTCTAAAGCTGCCTCAAAAACTCGGCCAACGACTGCTGAAAATGCACCTTCACCAGCGTCATTGGTGAATGGTGGACGCCATTCGAAATCTAGTACAAAACTATTACTACATCATAAGTCGAGACTAAAAGGGGGCTATGCTAGTAGTTCGGATTCAAGGAGCAGTCGTGAAAGAAAACGCAAAAGTAGACATAAGAACTTTTCAGTTAGCAAAACAACTTATGAATCAGGAAGCCTGAAACTTCGTATCGCAGCCCTAAAGCCTCCAGTTACACGGAATGAAAATTATCTAAGCACTTCCCCCGATCGGGGATCTTCTCCATGGCTGTCAGAAGATTCAAATGAAACAAAAATCGTCACTGTTGAAAAAGCAAAGCCTTGTAAAGTAGCCAAATCATCCGCATCCCCTGTACCTGAAGTACCCTCTTCTCCACAGAAAAAAATATCAAGTCTCTTGTGTAGTAGCACGGATAAAAAATCATCCCCAGTGTCCTCATCAGTGTCGTCTTCAGCAATAGACTCTCAATCAAATAAATTCAGTACAAAAAGTAACTGGTGCAAATCCAGCAAATCGCCAACTCCAGAAAAGTCCAGAAGTGTAATTAGTTCACCCGAACCTGAGAAGCAGCCTAAAAAGAAAAATAAGCTATCATGCCTTATGACCTCTTTGAGCCCTAAAAGCAGAGTAAAGACCACAAATGGCACCCCTCTGGTCAACGGAAATAGTAATACTGATGGAAGAAAGGAGTTGAAGTTGGTTCAAGACTACTATCAAAATCAACAAGAACAAATTCAGTCTCCGAAAAAGAGCCAAGGGTCCCCAACGAAAGCAAATAAGCCTGTCCAATCGTTGCCTCATACGATGGCTATTTCTAGTACTATCAATGAACTAAATTGCGGCAGCATCAATAATTATGCAAACAGTAATCCCGGTCAAATTATCACCCCAGTCAAAACAAAGGCAGCCAAGAAATACATCCCAGAAGACCACCTAGTCATCGTGCCATCAGTTGTTGTCACTCCAGCCACTCCCTTGTCAACCAAAAAGACGAAAGCTCCAGCAGACTCGACCAAGAGTAGTGGGAGTCGAAAAAAGAAAAAGGATAAAAAAGCAACATCGAAAGAGAAGAAACAAAAAGACAAAAAGAAGAAGAAAAAGCACAAGAATACCCCTGCGGAACCCGACGGATTTAAGGATGTGTGTCTTGGAATCAGCAGTATAAAACTAAATATCGGAACTCGAGAAAAATCCTCAGAAAGATTGCAACGGAAAGAGAAAGAGCCCTTCATCTTTTCTCAACAAAAATTCACTCATTTTGACAAAGAAAAGATAATCCCTGACTTTCCGATCGCTCGTAATTCCTTTCCAAGGCAGCCTGTTGCCTGCTCATCTACGGGCTCCGGAAGTGGAAGAAAACGAAAAATTCAAATAGTTAACGATAGAATGAAGGAAGCAGCTCAAAGTACACACCTTCACTTGCCACTGAAGAAACGACATCATCACACAGGCTCGGTTAATAAGAACAGCTTAGAAAAACTATCTAGCACCAGTCAAAAATGGGGAGAACCAGGCAGCTTTAATAGAATTTGTCTTGATGTCGTCGTTGTTCCGGACGCTCCGGTCTTTACGGTCAGTGAAAAGTGGAACTACAACAACTTTAGTCAAGTAGGCGTAATCCGCAGCCCATCTAAAACTCCTGGGCTACCTCCAACAATTGAAAAAGATCAAGGAACTGTCAAGGCGGTTAGTGATATCAAAGAATCGAAGAAGCGATCATCGTCGGCCAGGAAGCAGAATAGTCCAGCGAAGAAGAAAGTGGCAACCCTATCGCCCGATATAACTGTAATTGCTCTCTCTGAGAACACACGTCGTTCTGGACGAATAAGGAAACCCCGAAAATTAGATCTGGAAGAAGATCCTCCTGAAAACATGCCACCGCGGGTTTCAATAAGTCCTCAAAAATCTCCGAGTAAAAAGGAAAGCAAGAAGTTAAAATTGGATCCCCAAATAGTTGACGACCTTCACACTAATATAAATACCGTAAAAAGCGAAGTAATAACTGAAGAGGAGTTAGACAAAGTGAGCGCCACGAGTGATAAACCGAAATCTCGCAAACGAACATTTTCGGCAGTCTCTCCAGACACGTCTCCCGTCAAGAAGTCCAACACAGCGCCGGCTGCAGATGGTGACAACAGCTTAAATGAATCTGAGATTTCCACAGAAGTTGAAACCGATGTTGAAAATATGAATCAGTCTCCTCCATCATCTGCCACCGCTACACCTATGACATCCCCACCCCCACAACAAGCAAAAAAGAGAAGAAAGGTAAACAGAACTGGATTTCCAAGCGTCAGAAAGAAAAAGAAGGCTGCTGTGCAGAGAAAATCTGTGGATTTGACATTGCCAACGAGTGCTAGTACTAGCGAAGGTGCCGACGTTCCAGAACATGATGTGATGGTGACAGGGGAAGCTACAACTGAACAAGTAGTAGCGGTTGAAATACCGGAGGAGGGTGGAGAAAGACCCGTTGTTGTCAAGATCGAGGATGAGGAGATATCAACTACCCCAGCGAGCACAGCGCCAGATTTCTCCTTGACGCTAACAGAACGGGTAAAAATGCGCAAACGAAGTTCTTCGGATGAGCAGCAACTATTGGATGAAAATCTTCATCCAGACACCAGCCTATTCCCTGGCCTTTATTTGAACCTTATCGACCTACCCAATCCTCCTGTAGTGGAACCTCAAAAGGATAATTACCTACCATGCGGTTTACTTTCAAGTTTTTTCAAATTTTCCGACCCAGCTCAGAGAGTGCGAACTGCAAGAGAAAACCTCAATCCCGTGCTTCCACTGCCTCCGGATCCCGAGTCTGGTGAATTCACTACGATAACTCCGAAGGAATTCAAGTTACCACATGATATTTGGTGCTTGGGAGTGTTCAGGGCGAAACGGGCGTTTGAGGATTATGAAAATAAACGACGAGAATTGGAAGAACGAGAAGCTACCGCAAGGGCGGCAGCAGCCGCAGCCGAGGCTGCCGTAAAGCAGGAGGACGCAAAATTAACCCGACAAAAATCTGAAATGGACAGCTCATCAGTTTCAACCGTTTTCACACGACCGAAGAAAACAAAAATGCCTGAAAAACTTCCACCTTCATGGAGTTTCAAGAAAATCAAATCCAGTAAGTTTAATCTCATCAATGAGATCGTGAGATATGTTTGTATTTTTTATCAATAGATTTAACGTATGTTGTTATACATTTATTTTTGCCTAACCTGCAGATACGTACTACGGATTGTCTAAACCACCGACGTCTACAGAATTCGAGCAAAGTTGTTCCTGCTCCGAAGGACCTCTCAAGTGCTCCACAGACGACTGCCTAAATCGTGTTGTCTATACAGAATGTCCGGCGTCCTGTGGAGAACGTTGCCAAAATCACCGCATCCAAAAGCATGATTGGGCTCCAGGGATTAAGCGTGTTCTGACAGACACAAAAGGCTACGGGGTATTCACCTTTGAGAAAATTAAGAAAGGGGATTTCATTTTAGAGTATGTAGGAGAAGTTGTTCCGGAAGCAGTTTTCAAAGAAAGGATGCATACCATTTATGCGACTGATACCCACCATTATTGTCTGCATTTGGATGGAGGATTGGTAATTGATGGACATAGAGCGGGTGGTGAAGGCCGTTTTGTTAATCATTCCTGTGAACCAAATTGCGAAATGCAGAAGTGGTCGGTCAGTGGGCTTTCAAGAATGGCTCTCTTCGCTTTAAGAGATATTGAATCAAATGAAGAACTCTCTTACGACTACAATTTCACGTTGTTCAACCCTGCAGAAGGACAGGTTAGTGTGTGCCGAAATATTGTCTGTTGTCTGATGGTCATCATGATGAAATTGTATTAATTAAAGATTAAAATGTTTTGTTTTATTTCAGCCGTGTCATTGTGGTAGCGAGAAATGCCGAGGAGTAATTGGTAATCGTACTAAGATTGGCAAAAATGGAGAAGGGAATGGAAACGTAAAACGGACCATGGGAAATACCACTTTGAAGGATGCCAATGGAAATCAAGAATCGAATGGTACCGAAAAGATGAAGCACTTGACAAAAAAGGATAAAAATTTTGTTCAAAGCCATAACTGCTTCTTAATCCGAAACTATGAGAAGGTAATTTTTAATACTTAACGGAACTACTAAATGATGTTTTCATGTATTCTTCAAATTGATTCCATATTCTTATATTGCATTTACAGATTCGAAAAATGCGATATGATGTGGAAGACAAAGTTAGCATTGGGGACAAATTAGAGAAGATAATGACTGCATGGACCACTCGATATAAGGCCGGATCAACCAATAATAAACCGCCGCAAGTTCCAGAAGACGATGCTAAATTGGCTCGATTAGCAAGGATGTCTCAGATATTTTATGAGCTATTTATAAATCTAACAACATCAAAAGGTATATATGTCGCATAAACACTTGGTTTCAAGCTAGAGACGACAGTAACCCAATATTCTAAGACTTTAATCCATCTAATTAATACAACTTTTTTAAATGGATTTATAGATGAGTCTGGTAGTCGTTTATGTCAGCCGTTTATGACAGCCCCTTCAAAAAGGAAATGTCCCCAACTATATACAGCAACAGACGAACCCCTTGACTTCACACAGATTAGTAAAAAGATACTTCGTGGGGAATACAGAACATTACCCAGTTTTGAAGTGGACTTAGGTCTCGTCATGAGTAATTTTGAAACTGCTCTCGATAAGGAAAAGCCAGGAATCTCAGAAATCATCTCGAAGATTAAATCCGTTTATAAAGATCATAAAACAAAAGCCATGGAGGCTTTAGAGCCATTTATCGTTCAAAAGGGGATTAAAGGAACCACTATTTCAACCGACCTGCCAAATTTTAAAGAGATCTCAATAAACCTTGAAGTGGATGACGTGATTCGTTGTATCTGTGACAGGTTCTCAGAAGAGGGAATGATGGTCCAGTGCGACAAATGTTGCGTTTGGCAACACTGCGACTGTATGCGGGTCCCTTATTCAGCAGCCCAACAAGGAGCACAGAAGAACCGTCGACGAAAACAGCAACGAAGAAGCAAATTTTTTACCCCAATAAAAATATCTCCAAATTTATCCATACTTGATTCGGGAGAACAAGGCAGCTTCACTTCAGTTAGCCCTACGTACTGTACATCATCCGCTAATTCTTCGCTCTGTAGTCCAAATTCAGGTGCTCGTATCAACACTCGGCCGCTCTCAGCTTTGGTTGAAGAAGTGAAATTGGATGATTTTGTTCTCAACATTAAAGACGAAATCCCGATGGTAAAAGAAGACTCTAATCATAGTACAGAGGATATGTCTTCCGCTAGTAATCTACCTCTAGCAAGCTCTGTAAGCATTTCAGACATGGAGACGCAACGTATTGACGTAGACGGAGATTTGGAAGTGAATCAGCCTCCTCAAGAATTACTGCTATGCAGCCAAGGAAGTAAAGCATCCACAGTTGACAGTAAAGATGAACAGCCTTATTATTGTGAGCAGTGCGATCCAAGACCCGTGGATCGAGAAGTCCCTCTGAATAGAGATGAAGATACTCCTGATAAAATACACTACACTACATTACTCAGGGAAGACGGACTTTTGATAAGAAGAAATGACACAGTGTACGTTCTTCGGGATCCGCCAACTGTTCCAGGTGGGATTGTTATTAATAGGCCGACTTATCTCACCGCTGGACCTCTGATTCCTAAGGATTGCGACATATTTCGGATCGAAGCGTTATGGAAGGATGCAGAGTGAGTTTTACTTTTACTTATTACACATTATTTTATTAATTTCATTTGTACTCGTATGTTTTTGTATTAAAATATTACTAACAAAATCCTTTGTTTTCTGTTTGATCCAGTGGTAAGAGGTTTGCGTTTGGCCATCACTATGTTCGACCGAGTGAGACATACCATGAGCACAACAGGAAATTTTTCAAAAACGAGATTTGTCGCTCTCCAGCTAGTGAGGCAATCACAATTGATCTGATTCATGGTAGATGCTGGGTTTTGGATCCTGCCACATATTGTAAAGGACGGCCTGTCGGTAATTACTAAATTGATGTTCACCAAAATTAAACTGTACTGATTCTGTTTGTATGTATTTTTCATGCTAAATAGTAATGTTTAAATTGTTATAATTCTAGGTTGCAAGGAAGAACATTTGTATATTTGCGAATTCAGAGTGGACAAATCCAATCGCAGTTTTTCTAAAGTAGGCAAAACAACTCATGCGGTTTGTATGAAACCATTTGCCTTTAAATACTTTGAGTCGAAAATCAACATAACCAGAAATTATCATGTGAGTTCCACAAACGTTTATTATAATTAAATCAATTATTTGATGGCTGGGTGTTTATTTTATGATAATTCAACCATTCGTCTTCTTGATTATTACAGCCTCATGGAGCTCCTAGTCCTGACTTTAAGCAAAAGCAAGGGACATCTGTGGTTAGCCAGGAGAAAGTTAAGCCGAAAAAGACTGAAGAAAAGGGCCGAGCAGTTAAGTCTATGAATATGTTAGGAAAACTTCAACAAACTAAAAAGGTATTTGGCGAACTTTAGTTTAATTCAATTTAATTAATTAAACAACTAGGTATTCTAATATAGCAATTCTATTATTCACAGAAAGCAGAGCAGAAGGACCGGCTGAAGAAAATATTGGATACACTTCAAAACAGAATCCCTGAATTTGAGAAGGAGAAGTCTGACCTAACAAATTTTCTAGGACGGAAAAAGGTTGTTAAAAACTTGAATCTGACTCTTTAAATGCCGAAACTTCCGATTTATCATAAGCATGCTATCAGAAAATCTTCAAGACGATCATGCATCACTTTAATAGTGGCGTGATAATGATGATCTATGCAGTTATTATGCAATAAACTTTGTTTGTGTTTGAGTTTTCTCAGTTCTGTTATCACAAGAACGACTATGTTGCTTAATGTAGGGTTTCAGGCTGTTCAAAGTGGTAGTTCTTCTAAATATCAATTCCAGTTGTATATATTAATAGTTGTATCTGTGTATATAAATAAATATGTATTGTACACCTAGTTCATAATACATTTCTAGTAGATCTTGGGATACCTTCTCAACAAAATTATAACCTACCTATTTTATAAGTAAAAACTGTCGTGATTGATTTAACTTGGCAAGTCGAGTGAACAAGTTGAAATTTAAAACTGGATATATGTTAGGGACATCGGCAGTGTTGTGCTGTATATCTATATTACATACAGCTATATCTTTTATTATCATGTTGTGAATATATGGGGGAATTTTATGATGGTTTATCATAATAATAATCATGCTTGTATTTTGAAAATTAACATTCGGTATTACTGCAATTACAATTGATGTAATCTAAAAATGTGAAAGATGTATACTGTCAGAATGATTGTTAGTGTAGAAGGCTGTTGTTAGATACGTTAATATCAAGTGTAATTTACAAAATGATCATTTAGGTCATCACTATCACATACTTCAAGTTCTACTACTCTTTCTAGTTTGTAAGTTACGCGCACATTGTTAAATTGTTTTGATCGTATCACAAATTAAAAAAATATACGGACTAACTATCATTTTAGTACTTCAAAATAAAACAGTTTCTGTTGTGAGCACTTTTATTAAATTCCGCAATGTGCCATCGTCATCATCCTTAATATGAGGTCGTTTCCATACATCGACGTATTTCGTAAATGCAAACGAGTTAAAGATATCCCATCAAGCTGTCCATATTCTCATCCGGATCAGTTGTTTATGCTCAAATGGAATCAGTAAGCATTCCAGAAAATGTTTATGACTTTTTATGCCAGTTAATTATCTCGACCAAAACAGGTCTAGATGTCAAATGTTTTATATTTATTAAGCTGAATTCGTTTTTACAACAAATCTGAAGACTGCAAGTTCTTATACTTTTCATCTTTCAGGAAATCCGCTTTTAAATGTAAAAATTCTACCAGCATAATATGATACGTAGGCTGGTAAATTAATATATTAGCTTTGCTGAATATACAACTAAATATTTACTATTTACAAAGGTCAAACCTTTGTCGCCCCGTATGCGACATGTTCTCAGTAACCGTTAAATGCGTTTTCCGAATATCAGTACGACCTAAGGTAGCCCTTATCCTATCGAATTACTACCTATTCTTTTATTATAGTATGCTACATTATAAATGGGAAATTATTTAAAAATTAAAATGGCACCACTATTTACAATATGTACATCAACAATTTAATATTATCTATTAATTACAACAAAACAACATTCAATATAATACCAGTAACATTTTTGCGTTTAAAATGTTTAGAACCACGCAGCTTTTCTACGCAGTGTTTGAATATTTTTTTTTTTTCATTTAAACCTATCCTATAATCTAAACTGTACAGCCTTAGAAATAAGGTAAACCTTGTTTTTTTGCGTCATTATAAATTTTATTTTCGTCAGAATTTATGGGTCTAAATATTCACACTTGAGAAAATTTTGACTTCAGTTTTTTGCAGTTTACTAATTAGTATAAATTAGTCTTAATGCTTGTTGATTTTTTGAAGCTTGATTCAATACAGCATTCCAATGCAAGCCGGATTTATGCCCGTCTTTTCAGTTCCAACATCACTTCGTCAGATGGGCTGTCAGGTCTCGTACTCGTAGAATCATCCATTGCCAAGTTTCTTGTGTATATTGGCAAATGACGCTCCATTACAACGTCTTCGTTTATGTGTACAGCAGTAATATCAGATCTGTAGGAGACAAGTAAACCGTTATGAAGTTAATACAATAACAATAAGGAAACTATAATCTTTAATGATTTAGAATGAGCAGGAGATCACTTACCCAGGTATCTCAAACATTGGTTCTAACAAAATACTCTCAAGAATGGCTCGGAGTCCACGGGCTCCAGTCTTCCTCTCCAGTGCCAAACGAGAAATTGCTCGCAAGGCATCTGCCGTAAAGGATAAATCTACTTTGTCCATTGCCAACAATCTCTGAAACTGGGGAACCATTGCATTTTTTGGCTCTGTGAGTATTCTGACTAGCAAATCTTCATTCAGAGAGTGGAATGGAACGAGGACTGGAAACCGACCGACGAATTCCTAGCAAACACATAAATGAACGTAAGAAATGGAAAATAGAATCATAAAGTATTAACTAGTAAATCTCATTTAAATACGATGTAATACCGGAATCATCCCGAACTCGATAAGATCACGTGCTTCAACTTGCTTCATGTAAGCATCCATTTCCGCATAATCTTCTGCAGCATCACCTGCCCCACCAGACATATGGGCAACTCCAGCTTGTGAAGCGGCTCTTCTTCCTTGTGAACCGGAGGTTGGTACTCCAAATCCAAGATACTTCAAATGGAGAACGAAATTAAGTTAGTTTAACATTTATCCTCAGTCGACTATGTACATATTAATCCATATGTCGTAATATTAGATTTTCCTTCCATGCATCTCAATCTATTCACCTTTTCATTTTTTCTCCTGGAAATGATCCTATCGACTCCGTTAAATGCACCGGAAGCCACAAACAGAATATTTGTTGTGTCTACTTGTACAGATTCACCACGAAGTTTTCTTGGGGCGTTACGTTCAGGGACATTTACAATTGTGCCTTCTAGCATCTATAATTACAAATCAGTATAATTATTAACTACCTTAAAACAGTAAAAGGCAATCGTTTAATAAACAGTTTTTAATTAAACCAAACATTCGTACCTTCAACATTCCTTGTTGGACGCCTTCACCACCCACGTCTCTTAACTGATGAATACCAGGTACTGCTCCGATTTTGTCAACCTCGTCCAGAAATACGATACCAGTTTGGGCTCTATCAACATTGTAGTTTGCGTCTTGCAGCAATTTGGCAATCACCGACTCAATATCCTCCCCCACATATCCTGCCTGTGTCAATGTTGTACAATCGCAGATTGCAAAAGGCACATCTAAACACTGTGCGATTGTTTGGGCCAGCAAGGTTTTACCAGAGCTGTGAACAAATCACGTAATTTAAAATGTAAGTTTCAAAGATACCAATGCAAACTCTGAACTTAAATTCTTGGCGTTTGTCAATATACCCGGTAGGTCCAAGAAGCAAGATGTTGGATTTATCAAGCTTCGGTTCAGTATTTTGAGAGTCGAGGATTTCACTACCACTTTGTGTAGCACCAGGTGCGCCAGTCGGACTTTGACCTGGAGGACTATGAGGTATTTGAGGACCGTAAGGAGATCCGGGCCCCCCTGGTCCAGCCCCTATGCCTCCAAGAGGTGTACCCCTTCCAGGTCTTCCTTCATAGTATGTGTCTGAATTAGCCCAGCTCGGACCAATATGGTGGGGATGAGAATGCGGTTGATTCCCTTGAGGATATGCTCCCAGTGCACTGTGGCCTAAACCTCCGAGGTGGAGAAGATCTACCATGGTTCAGGTGTTTAACCTTTATAAGTATGAATTATATATTTTAGAAGATTTGTCGTCTTCTCTAAACCAGTTTCAAACTTACGATGTGAAAATGTATTGGAGAGGTCTGTGAAGCCATCCATATTCCGAACGGACGATCCTTCCGCCTGCTTCTGTGCTGGAGACTGGATATTTACACTAAGCCTTTTGTAATGGTTGTATACAGCCACAGATAACACCTTTTTAGCTTGCTCTTGACCCACTACATGTCGGTCCAAATATTCGAAAATTTTTTTTGGAGGTGGTGGCTGTTTCTTGTATGCCGTATTTGCGAAATTGTTCTGGCGGTTCTGAGCATAATCTCCTTCCGGGCGGGTTGGATTTCCGTGACCAGGAACATGTTTACGACCATCCATTTCGGATATTACGACAAAAAAGTGCTGACATTTATCACATTTGACAAACCGTGTCGATGCTAAAACAAGAAGAATAATAAATACGTTTTATTAATTACTAAACTACGGAGTTTCTTTCTTTTTGTGATTAGTAGAATGAATCAGTGTAAGTTAATCTTACAAACGAAGGTTTCAACATGGACACATGGATCTCCGCATTTTGGACATGAAAGTCCATCCCTTCCAGAACTTCCACCCTTAACCCCACTTCCAGACCCAGATCCACCTGACCCTGCTGTTCGCTTAGCATCATTCTTTCCTCCATCGCTTGTAGTTGGTGGTGGTGGGGGCACTGATCCAGGTGGTGGGACTCTTGCGAATAAAATTCCAACTGATGAAAATTCTATTTAAAAAAATTATTAAAGTTAAGATTCGTTTGATCCAAACATTGAAACATCTCGATAACATCATTGCAGGATATTTTATTTATAAACACACAAAGTTACCTTTAGAGGATGGCAATCTGTTCTGTCTCGGATGAACAATTCTTCCAGCCGAATTTCGAAGACATCTTAATGTAGTTATCCCACTGAGGCTCATTCTATCCACTCGTATTTACTTAATATGAGATAATTTGAGCAGGAAAAATTCAACAGTTCCTCCTTGCCTTAAATATTTAGCTAAAAATCTTCAAGAAAATTGGTTCCGTTATACTGAATGTATATCCCTTCCGAATGTCACCTCTCCACCTGCAAAATTATCAGCAATAAATAAGCGCATTAACAATTTTGATACTTCAAAACACATCTGTGTGCCACTTAATTACTGATTAAATCTACAATCTAAATCATTTGCCCTTGTTCCCATTCAGTTATTATTCTTCCAAAAAAATAGCACCTGCAACATTTAAAATAAAACTTACTAAATATTTGACTTCTTTTCTAACACTGTTTATATTTAACTGTACCACATTCGTCAACAGTCACAAAATAATTAAGCTCGATTAAAAAAATAAAGACAAGTTGTCTCCTCCAGCCAGGATACAGGACAGAGCGCAGCAGCGTAATTGAATGAATGGAACCAGTTGGACATTTGGAAGAGCGAAAAACAACGCAAAAATAACAACCTACCTACTACCTTCTATCTTCCTTCCTTTATCTATCTACATAAATTATGCTTTTAACTTTTTCGCAAAACCAAACCACAATTGACAATTAGAATAAAATATTCCTCCCAATATAACAATCCTAAATAACGGAATTGCAATAGCAAATAGGATTAAAACTAACTAAATTAAAGTTACATACCTGGATTTAGATCAGTGCTTCTGTGTTGCGGATATTTAATTATGAACTGTGTGTTGGTATAATCTATTCGCGAATAATAAATCACGCAGCCTTTTATTTACATCTACAGTGTTGGTTTTTTTATGATAAGTTTTTTTATAGATTTTGGATTTGTGCTCAAAGCAAAACGGAGCAAAAAGAAACCAGCTTGAGTATCATATCATCATCATCTGTTTCTTTCAAGAAGTTGTTGTTGATCATAGTCCTTGCCAACAACATAACATAACATACGCGTGAAGGAAAGGACTCTCAAACAACTGCGTAGCCAACTCACGAAGACTTGCCAACAATGCAATACCGAATGGCTATGGATAGTGGATAGATAGATCATAGATGGGGATATTAGTGTGTCATTCATGTAGCATGTGCATGAAAATTTCATGTCATGTCATGTCATATA
>JAQGAI010002212.1:0-12773 GCA_034696905.1 Lepidocyrtus violaceus
TCAGCTGTGCTCATTATAATTAACATATATACTTTGTAAAAAAAAAAGTCGTCTGTCTGTCTATCCGTCCATCCATATTAATTTGCAAAACTTTTAAACTATCGAACGAAAAATGATTTTTTGTAGCAATTTTGACTATTTTTTTTTTTGGATATTCGTTGAAATTATCAAATTGCGATTTTAAATAGACATTTAAAGCTTTTCGTATTACGTATGACAAATTATGTATGCAATTTAAATTAAATGGCAAAACTGCTTTCCATGCAATTTGAGCTTTGTTCACGTAACAAAGTCACATTAAACAGTCAAAAAAGGCTCGTTAGATTGCACACTCTTGGGGGCAAAGTGAGAATCCTGCTAAAAGTCGGCAGTTTAGAATCCGCTACCTTTTCAAACCCGTTCCACATAATTTATTTTTCAGTATATTAGATATATCTCAAATTATAATTAACTTAATTTGTAACTAGCCAAACCATCCTGAAAAACTTACATTATACATAATATTAAACTAAATTATCCCACATGTCATCAATGCAAAATAGTAAACGCCAGCATTTAAAAAAACGTTTCATTCACTCTTTTTAAAAATATGTCAAGTCAGACGGAGTCAAACCGCAGATAATAAGGAGCAGGGCATGTCACTAATGTCCCAAAGCATCCCCTTTCAATTTCATCTTTAAAATTCAGCTTAAAATAAAGTCCAACCAAAACCGGTCGGTCACCACCACTCGGATCAGCTCTGGGATGGAAACGGAGCTTTATTTAATCAAACATGCCATTATCTAAAAAAAAATTAAAATGCATATGACTTTGTAAATAGATGACATGTGGGCGCCTTACCCAGCTTAAATTAATGCTCGTCCTAATCAATGGAAATTGTGCAAAAAAAAGACGAGAAATGCAAGCGATGCACTTTTTGTTTCACATTTTTAATGAGCTGAATATGATACTGATGATGCCAATCCAGCAGGGTTTGGAAACTGTCAACGATGATGATGAATGCACGCAAAATTATGGAGGTGAAGGAAGATTACTAAAAAAAACTGAAACTTTGTTCATTCATAATCATCATTAAAGATGACGGTCATCATCATCATCATCATCATCATCATGCACGGCTTTGGTGACTGATTAAGGTCGGGGCGTCCTATTGTAAGTACGCTAATGTGTCTTAATTTAATTCCATCCCATATTCAAATATAGCTGGAGTGGAATGGCATGGAACCCAACTGATTTGGGTGGAAATTAACCAGCCAGGATTGGATTGACTGGAAATGATTCAGTTTCTCCTGAAACTAAGTATAAAAGGGCTGGGCTCCCTCCAGAAGAGCACACCAGTTGGATGTGACTTCCCAAGCTAGAACATCTCGTTTTGATTGGAAACTTCTTCCGATTGGATTTCTTTCGTTGTAAAATTCGTTTTTTTTCTCTTCGCCAATTTTCTTTCCCTGGAAATTTAAAAATATATTTTTGACAAAAATATTGTGAAAAAAAGAAGAAGTTTTTGAAGTCTTTCTCTAGTTAACTCTCTCTTCATCATGAGAGCAATCACTGCGATTGCCCTCTGCCTTTTGGGTAAGCTTCATAATAATTAAAATATTAAGCAAAAAAAATATTGATAATTGTTTCCAGCAAATTTTATTTATTTTTTAATCATTTGCTATTTTTGTTTTATTTATTTTTTTCTAGCTGGGAGTGTGTTTGCTGCAGAGCACAACTTTCGTGTTGGCAAAACTTACTCCTTCCAGTCCAAATCAGAGTCTATCGTTGGAATTCCTAAGTTGGCGGATCAGGACACCGGACTTAAGCTGAGACGGACCATTAAAGTCATCGCCAAGGATGACGACACTTTGATCATTATCGTAAGTGAAGCTACGATACTAATCATTCATATACTTAATTAACTAGAATTAACTCTTGTTCTGAATGAGTTTCTAATTGATTGGAATTTATTTTTTTTCGCGATATCCAGCCCAAGGTTCAACAAGCCATTCAAGTGAACGAGCAAGCGAATGATGACGCCTCCGACTCCTCCAGCAGCAGCGAGAGCGACCAGCAAAACTCTTCTGGTTCCTCCAGCTCCTCCAGCGAGGAACAAGAGGTGAACATTCCCAACCAACACCAGCAATGGCTTGAGGTCCCCTTCGAGGCCAAGTACAAGCACGGCACCCTCCAAAGCCTCCGCACCGAGAGGAACTCTCCCGAGTGGGCCATCAACATCCAGCGTGCCTTGGCCCAGAAGTTCTCCTTCAAGATCCAAAAGGCCGGTGACTTGCAAGAGAAGAAGAGGTTCACCGTCACCGAGGAGACCATCTACGGAGAGGGACCCGTCCAGTATTCCGTCTATCCCGAGAGCTCCCGCAAGCAACGCTCCGGAAACAACAAACAACAACAACAACACCAACAACAACATGGACAGCAACAGAAGAAGAACAACCAAAATGACTCTTCCGACAGCAGCTCCTCCTCCTCTTCCAGCGAGAGCAGCGACAGCAGCGACAGCTCCTCCTCCAGCAGCTCCTCATCCTCCTCCTCATCTTCTTCAAGCAGCTCTAGCTCCAGCTCCTCCTCTGAGGAAGACTCATCCTCTTCCTCCTCCAGCAGCTCATCCTCCTCTTCATCCTCCTCCTCCAGCAGCAGCTCCTCCAGCTCCTCTGAGGAACAAGGAAACAGCCGCAACTCTTTCCGTGCCCTCGACATCTCAGACAGCGCTGCCCAGCAAATGCAACAGCAGTTCTGTAACGGAAAGCCCATTGTCGAGATCGTGAAGGATGTCCACTTCTCCAGGAACGCTACCCTCAGCAAGCTCTCCACTGTCCAACCCGCCCACCGTCTTAACAACCTCAGCCCATTCCACCAAGTAAGTTACCAAAATCATTATTAAAATTTTTTGCTTCGGGAGTAAATTTTCATTAACTATTTTTTTTTCAATTTTCTTCCAGCGCTCCGCCCAAATCCGCTACCTTGTCTGTGGACAAAACGCCGACAACGTGATCATCCTCCGCACTGAAGTCAAGGAGAAGGTCCAATTGGGAGTCGATGGCTACGCCAAGATCCAAGCCGTGACCCGCCAAACCCTCAACTTGGTTTCCGTCACTGATGCCAAGGAGACCTCCGCCCACCTCCAAACCCCCCACCAAGTCCAGGAGACCAGCTACCAATACAGCATCGAGCAACAAAAGTCCCAAATGAAGGGACAAATCCAACTCGGCCAACCCCTCAACCACCGTCACGCCCGCCAACAGGCCCAACAGCCCCAACAACAACAAGCCTCCCGTGACCAGCAACAAAGCAACAATGACAACTCCGCCGAAGATATGCGTAAGGGAATCATTAATTGCATAATTAAATTGTGATTACTCTTTAAATTAATTAATTATTAACTTGTTTCCTTTTTTTCATTGATTTTTGCAGAAGGAGCCCAACAAATGCTTCCCCAACCCCAATTGCACGAGCCCGGTCTTCACGAACTCCTCATGGCCCCCATCACCGCCCAAGAGATCCCCCAATTGTACGCCGACCTCCTCAAGGACGCCGCCACCACCCTCCGTGGAACGGATCCCGTCGCCACCCCAGTGGACACCCGCCAACTCATGGACCAAATCGCGGCCGCCATCAAGCTCATCCGTGTTTCCCCCCGTACCGTCATCCAACAAGCTCAACAACAAGTTGAACAAATCCAAGACCAAGTCACCAGGAAGATCGCCTTCAACCTCCACTTCCAAGCTTTGCTCGTCGCCGGCTCCAACCCAGCCGTCCTCCAGGCCGCCCAATTGGTCACCACCAACAGGAACAGGCTGAGCACCGCCCAGCAAGTCCAATACTTGGCTACCCTCCCCAAATACGTCAAATACCCCACCAAGGAGCTCCTCAAGGAGATCCTCAACCTGGTCCAGAATGTCCGCCAGGACGCCGTCCGCTTCAACCCCGCCGTCCTCAGCTTGGCCAACCTCCTCTACTCCGCCTGTATGAACAGGGAAGTCCAACGCGTCAAGTATCCCGTTGAGATCTACGGCCGCTTCTGCAACCCCGATGTCGTCGAGTCCTCCTTCCTCCCAGTCTTCTACAAGGAGCTGAAGCAAGCCTTGACCGAGTCCACCTCCACCGACGTGAGCGAGCGCGCCATCGTGATCCTGAACGCCCTCGGAAACATCGGCCATCCCGCCATCTTCCCCAAGATCCAACAAATCGTCCGCGAGTCCGACGCCCCAACCATCATCAAGGTCCAAGCCATCTTCGCCCTCAAGAACTTGGTCAACGACTTTGACGGAGCCCAAGAGGCCGTCAGCCCCAGCTTCATCAAGAACTCTGTCCTCCCCTTCCTCACCCAAGTGCTGACCAACGTCAACCGCAAGAGCCAAGTCCGTATGGCCGCCCTCACCCTCCTGGTCAAGAGCCAGTACGCTGAAGAGAGACAATGGGAACAGGTTGCTGCTTTGAGCCACTCCGACCCCGACCATGAGATCCGGACCTATGCCGCCTCCACCGTTGTCAACATTGCCCGCATGAAGAACCCCGTCACCCGCCAACACAACTACATGCAAAAGTATGCCCGCCAAGTGGTGAAGAAGGTTGACCAAGTCCGCGTCCAAGCCTTGAGCTCCACCAACTACTACCAGGCCCGCGAGATCCGAGATCTGGACATTGAGTATTTCCAACGTTATGCCCAGTTCAGGACCAACGCCAGTCTCCTCCCCAGCCACTTCTACGCCAAGAGCCAAATCAGCCTCGGCAAGAAGGGACTCCCCCTCATCCCCTATGAAATCTCCCTCTCCTTCGTCGGACTCAACCAAGTGGTCCAGAACCGTGACTTCTCCAACTTCCAAGCCTTCCTCAACATCCGTCTCCTCAACACCATCCAAGACATTGTCAAGATCGACCAAGAGACTTTGGAGGATGTTGCCGTCGGGATCCAAGAGCAAGTCGCCCAAGCCTTCCAACAAAACACGGCCACCGCCCAGAAGATGATCATGCTCTCCGAGTTCACCAAAGAGATCCCCACCGCCTTGGGTATGCCTCTGACCAAGAAGCTCCGCGCTCCCCTCCTCATCTCCACCCACGCCAAGTTGGGAGATGCCCAACTCCAAAACGGAAACGCCGCCCAAGCCCAAGCCAGTCTTCGCATTGTTGGGATTGTCCGCCACCACGCCTGGATCGCCGTCAAGGTCCCCTTCCTCGGACAGAAGTTCCAAGCCGGAGTTGATGCTCGCGCCACCGTGGAACTCCCATTCCGCGCCTTGGCCCGCATCGGATCCAGCGGAGCTCTTGAGCTCGCCATCACCCCCGCCTACATCCAAGGAGGAAGCCAACCCCAAGGAACCATCCGTATTGCCAAGGTGAAGCGTGTCCCATACACCGCCACCCTCCCCAGCACCCTCCACAGGGCCCTTGCCCCAGAGAGCCAACAAGTCCAAATCACCCCCATCCGCATGACCAGGAACCCACAACAGGAGCAACACCAATTCGGAAAGGAGGCCGGCTTCGCCTTCCAATACTCCAGGGAGCAGGACAGGCCCCAGAACAAGGGATACGGAAGGATGACCGCCTACGTCTCCGCCGAGCTCAACCTCAACTTGGACAAGTCCCAGACCAACACCATCTACATGGCTGCCGCCGTCGGATCCGACAAGCACACCAAGGGAGACGACACCACTGTCGCCGTCGCCCTGGTTGGAAAGAAGAACGTCGTCCCTCCAGTCTCCTCCTCCCAATCCCAACCCCAACAAGGGAAGATGCAACAGATCCGTGAAGGACAGGAGAACACCTTCCAATACTTTGCCCAAGTCACCGTCGTCCCACAATCCCACCGTGGCCAACAACAACAACAAGGAGAAGCCCTCGTCCGTCTCGCCAGCGGCCATGCCGCCAACGACGCTGCCAAGCAGTTGGACGAGAGCCAATCCCAATGGAAGCCCGTCCGCCAAGCCATCCTTGAGGGAAGCAACCCCCAACAGCAGACCGACATGTGCATTGAAGCCCAACACGAATACCAAGCCCAAGTCCCACAAGGACACCAAAGCAGCCAAATCTCCCTCCAAGTCAAGCAAGAGCTCCAGTTCGGACCCCGTTGCCAACAGGGAGAGATGAAGAACCAACTGACCACCCAAGCCAAGTGGCAAACCACCCCACAAACCCATCAAGGAAGTCTCAAGATGAACGTAAGCACAACATAAGATACTTAATTAAAAATCTTGGTCCCATATTTTTTTTAACTGACTTGATTTTAATGACATGTTTTCTTTCCATTGATTTTTTTTTCACAGCCAAGCATCCGGGACCAAAGCTCCCCAGTCAGCCAGCTCATCAAGGCCATCCAAAAGCAACTCGGCAGGAGCCAAATCGACTCCCAATACTTCAACACCCAGTACACCCTCAAGGCCCGAGCTCAACGCGGCCAAAACGGACAAAACCAATGGGAAGTTGTCGGGGAGACCCCCAACGGCCAACAGACCTTCTCCTGGATGAAGGAACAGTACCAACGTCACCAAGACTCCGACTCTGACTCCTCCAGCAGCTCATCCTCCTCTTCATCCTCCTCCTCCAGCAGCTCCTCATCCTCCTCATCTTCCTCCAGCTCATCCTCCTCCAGCAGCTCATCCTCCTCCTCCTCCGAGGAACAACTTAGGTTGGGAGATGGAAGCTACCAGTGCAAGTCCGGACCCAAGCAAAACTACCCAAGCAAGAACCAACAATGCCACGCCGCCGATGAAGGCCAAAAGCGCGCCCACCCCAACTCCTGCCAACGCTACCTCCAGTGCCAGCCCCAGAACAAGTGCAAGTGGACAGAGCAACAGTGCCCACAAGGACAATACTACAGCCAAAAGCAAGAGGACTGCGTCCAGCGCCAACAAGCCGACTGCTCCGCCGGGATCTTCCGTCGCCAAGCTAAGGTGATCGCCGTCAACCAGAAGTTCAACAAGGTGATCGACGACTGCCGCCGTTGCCCCAACGACCAAAACTGGCAGAGGACCTCCGACGTCATCGGCTTCCGCCAGACTCACGGTGCCCCATGGAACCAAGTGCTCGTTGCCAAGCAGCGTGCCGACTCCGACTACTACAGTCTGGTCTTCGACCGCGTCCAAAATGGACAAACCAAGGCCCTCACCGAGAACATGCAACACGGCCCCGTCTCCAAGCTGTGGGAGCAAGCTGAAGCCAGCCAAAACGACAACACTGAATGGAGGATCGTCCCCACCAACCAGGCCAGGAAGTACCAAATCGTCAGCGCCCAAACCGGACAAGCCTTGGCCATGTCCAAGAGCTCCCACGGAAGCGATGCCCTGGAAATGGAAATGAGGCAGCCCAACCAAAACGATGAGGCCCAATTGTGGACCTTCAAGAACGCCAAGATTGAGGATAGCGACAGCAGCAGCGACTCCAGCTCTGACTCCAGCTCCTCTTCCTCTTCTTCATCTTCCAGCTCATCCGAGTCTGACTCTTCTTCTTCCTCATCCAGCTCATCTTCATCTTCCTCCTCTTCCTCCTCCTCCTCTTCATCTTCCTCCTCCTCATCTGAGGAAACCAGCAATGCTGGATGTAAGTACCAAAACCAACAACATATTTCCAAAATTCAAACTCATTTGCTTAATTACATGGAAATTATTGTTCCACTACAATTTATTAATTGTATTCTAATTCCTCCTCCAGTCTTGAGACAAGGAAGACGCGGCCAATGCCAAAGGAGCCACGGATCCGCCGAGGCCAGCCAGAGATACCCAACTCAAAACTGTAAGCGAACTCCCATTTAATTCTAAACCAACCAATCTCACGATGCCCCACTACCGAAACATGACATTATTTTCTTTTTCCTCCTCCTCCCTCCTTCCGCAGCCCCATGCTACCAACAAGACGCCAACCACAAGACCTCCTCCCCCAACGGCTGCCAAAAGTACTTGTACTGCCACCCCAAGGACTGCATGTGGCGCCAAACCAAGTGCCCCCAACAACAGTACTGGAACAACGCCCAGAAGAAGTGCGTCCAGAACCCACAGCAAGCCACCTGCGGAGCCGCCATCTTCGGCCGTCAAGCCAAGGTCCACGTCCAAAACGCCTACTACCAAAAGGTCCTCGATGACTGCAGAGGCTGCCAACAGGTCAACTCATGGCAAGAACAATCCCAAGTCATCGGATTCGAGAAGCACCCCGAACAAGCCTGGAACCAGGTCCTCGTCGTGAAGCGCCGCGGAGACGATGAGTTCTACAGTCTCGCCTTCGACAAGAAGGAGCAAGGTCAAGCCAAGGCCATCACCGACAACGGGAATGGAAAGGCCGTCTCCAAGGTAAGCATCATCACCATCCCAATCCAATCAATCAATCATGCCATGTCCCAACTCATTTCTCTAATAATCAATCCCCTCATCATTTATTTTATTTTTGCAGATGTACCAACCCTCCCACAGCTCCCAATACCAATGGAAGTTCGCCCCCGTCCAAGGGCAGCGCAACACCTACCAAATCATCTCCACCAACTCCAACCAAGCCCTCGCCATGAACAAGATCGAGGGACAGAAGGAATACCAAGTCCGTCTCGTCCAGCCCGACCAACAGGACAAGAAGCAGCACTGGCAATTCGAGGACTCAGAGACCGGAGAGACCCTCTCTGCCAACCAACACCAGTCCCAAGCTGACTCCAATGAGAGCTCCAACTCCTCCGACTTCTAAACAGTCGCTAATCAATCCACCCCCGCTCCAAAACAAAAACACAACTGTGATAACAACCCTCGTAGTAAAAAAAAATGTAGTTTGACGTAGTATTTCGTAGTGAAATGTAGTGAAAGTAGTCCCAACAATCGTAGTAGCGAAAGCCCCTAATCAAGGTTTTCAGTAGAAATGTTTTATTGCAAAATTTTCCCCAA
The DNA here is from genome assembly GCA_034696905.1 of Lepidocyrtus violaceus. Lineage (NCBI taxonomy): Eukaryota > Metazoa > Arthropoda > Collembola > Entomobryomorpha > Entomobryidae > Lepidocyrtus > Lepidocyrtus violaceus. The sequence goes on from JAQGAI010002212.1 coordinate 8,856, forward strand.
AAAAAAATCTTTTTTTTATTTATTCATTTGATTCTGATACAACATGATATGGCCCGAAAACAAAATAAAACAGTAGATGTAGTTATGATTGCAGCATAACATTGAAATATGTACTTGTTTGTTCACTTTCACCACTCATTTCTCTCATCAATTCATCATCAAAACAAATCATCAGCAATCTATCATTTTCACACCTCCAATCATTACCGTTTTTTTCTTCTCTCTGGCGTTAAACACATTCTGAACAACTTCCACCACACTCCATATTATTCCGTTTTCTTCGGTAAAAAATCTGGATTCATCACACAATCACAGCATGCTTCATGGAAAAAATTATAAATCAAGCAAATTATATTTAAAACGGTAGGACTCAAATTCAATCAAATAAAATTACTTCATTTTAATTTTTTGGAGCAATGCAACGCAACACAGTACAAGTGAAATTAATTAATACATTGATTGAATTTAATCATTTTTTTTAACATTTTGTAAAAATCCAAACATAGTCCATGAAAGATTACCATTTCTTATGTTATCCGCTCATTCTTATCTATTAGGTCATATATGATCATATCAAATTATTAGTTGGATTTGGTAAAAAAAAATCATTTTATATTTCACAGCTCTCAGCCTCAGTTCTGAAACTTACGTGAGAGAATGAACATGATAATGAATACATAATAGAATCTTTGTATCAAGGACAACTAAATGTTTCGTAAACTCAATTAAATACTTAGGTATGTATGTGCCACATTTACAGTTAATAAGACAAATTCATGCACAAGTGTGGGGCAGTGGAAAAGGCTGTGGTGGCATGCGATGCTGCGCTCATTCCACATTCCATTTTTCATTATAATCAAAGCTTCCAACATTTGACTCTCTCTGCCTGACTCCTTCTACCAAACCAAGTCATGTCATGTATTGTGTATTGACCCAATTGTATGACTCATCCATTCATCCACAATCATCTTTTTTTTTACTTCCAGGAATCCTCTACCAAGAAGGGAAGGCGACAGAATGGCTTTTGATGTAATGTTGCACTTTTTTTCACTAACCCCTTTTAACCGTGTCAAGTCCTTTTTCCAAGTCTCATCTCATAATATTATGCAATATAATTTATGAATGGATGCTTTCATGAACTCTTCGAGTAAAAACGAGGAGCAGAAAAGTCTCGAGTTTTTTTTTACCCTTCCTTCACATCATCATCCCTCCCTCGTCGTCGTCCTTGCATGCATAGTCTTACATGGATTGTTCCTTTTTGTCTAGCAGCTTTGCGCACAGGTTGTCATTGTCATAATATCACCAACTCATATCCATGTCATTTTCTTTCCATGCAAACCCAAGAAGAAGAAGAAGAAGAAGAAGAAGAAGCAAACTTCTTTTGGATTCGAGTTGTTCGAAGAAAAGAAAGTTTTCTTGCTCTGACTCATTCGTGTAGTCTGAGAGGAGAGCTGTTGTGTAGCTTTTGCTACTTCTTGCCGGCTTCTTCTCTTCTTGGTATCATTTTATTCGTGTAGTCTTGACTGGCTCTCGCTGCGCTGGCCTTGGGAGCTTATGTAATACTAAATGTGGCTCAATTCGAGTATTATTTGGTGAGAAGACAAAGGCGTTTGGCATTGGATTGAATTGGCTGAAGTTCTTAATGAATTGTTGTGAATTATCATTGCTGTAAGAACTGTTGACATATTAAGCATATCGAGCATATTTGCCAGGTTAAATGCAAAGTGGATTAAAAACGAAATAGATTGGTTTTTAAACAAATTGGCAAACAAGTGGATAGTGAGTTTGGAAGGGGGAAGTTAAGTTGAACTGATTAGTTGATCATTGACAAGAGTTTCCCTTTAAGTTAATTTTTTAATTGATTGAAGGGCAAAGTTATTAGAAATGAGTATCTCTACGATGAAGGCTGAAGTGCGGAGTTTGAGGAAGAAGCTGGAGCGAGAGCAAAGGGCTCGGGAGGAGATGCGGAATCATTTTATGGGGCTGGTCGAGAAACTCATGGATGAAATTCAGAAGGTAAAGGGAAGGGCTACGGTCTTGGAGGAAAGGGTGGGAGTGCCTATTACTGGTAACAAGGAGAAGGAGGAGGAGCAGGTCATTGGTGAAGGGATCTCTGTTATGAAGGGATCATCATCATCGCCTGTGGTTTTTTGTGCCGCTGGAATGTCGGATGACGGCATGGCGGATAGTTGGCGATCCGAGCAGTTCATCCCTGACCATGACGCTTCTCCTCATGGGCAAGCACCTGCGGGGATCGACAGGGTTCCTCCCTTTGCCTGTGGAGGGGGATATTCTCAGTCTGTTGATAAGTGGATTGAGTCAACGGTCAGCAATAGGTAAAAGGGAACATTTTATTTTTAATTTGGATTTTCTTTCTCAATTTAAATTTTTTATTTTTATTTTTTATTTTTATTTTAAGGCCTGCTTCCCCCGTTTACTCCAGTAGCAGCTCCGCACAGGGAATACGGGTAAAGACTGAACCTATGACGACCAACAAGGTTCACGCTACAACGGCACACGCCAAGGATCCGGAACTGCCATGGGAGTGTATTTGCGGGAGGGAGTATGGAAGCCCCCAAAAGTGTGCCAGGCATGCCAAGTATCTCAACACTCCGATGAACCACGTGTGCCTCTCGTGCGACAAAGGATTCCGCTCCGCTTACCGGCTAAATCTGCACATGAAGAACAAGCACGAGCCCAAAAGGGCAGCAACCCAACCCAAGAAGGGGAGGAAGAGGAAGTCTGGAGGGAACGATGATGGTCGTACTCAGAAGCCACGACCTTGCTGCTTTTGCCGGAAGCCTGAGGAAGGACCCATGATTGACTGCGGCTATGAAAAGGTTCGTATAACTTGTAACGAAAAGTTAATTGTAATTGTGTTGTTAAGCGTGTGTGCAATTTTTAATTGTTGTTTTTTTTCTCTGGTATTTTAGTGTTTGTTCGAGAGATTCCACTACAAGTGCGTCAGGTTGACTGCTCCTCCAACAGGGGCAGTTTGGTACTGTCCGGAATGTAGGACGGAGGCGATGGCCAGTCTGGATCTGGAAGGAGAAGAGGGCTCGGACTCCAACTTGAACTAGAGAAGGGAATCATTAATAAGCGCTATACAATTAATCTATTAATCAATCAAATGAGGCAGGTTTGTACTTAAATTGTTTTAAATAGGCTTTAGAAACAATAGTCGTACACTTTCGTTAGATTTAATTAATTACGAGCAGGTTGTGTTTACATAGGTAGTTAATGTGTGTGCAAGTTATTTAAGGAGGACAAGGGTTGGGTGAGAAGAGAAAGTAGGAGAAACATGATGGGTGGGTGTGCGATTGTTATCAATGAGTTGGGCGGGTTGCAAAAAAAAGAGAAAATAATTGAGGACGGCTTTAGTATTTTATAACATGTTAAATAATATGTAGTAATAAATATTATTATGTTCATTTATTATATGTGACCATAATAGTAAGCGTTAATGTTAAGATAATTGGTTTGATTGTCATTGGCCATCATAGTTTTGCCATTTAACATGAATGTATTTTTTTTTTGGATTGTGTAACATTTACAACAGATTTTTTACTACAGTAGTACAGTACAGCACAAACATGAAAGAAATAATTATAGACATCAGATTTTGATTATTTTGATAATTAAAAATAACTATTTTGTACATACAAATGTGATATAACTGGGATAAAAATGAAATAAAAACATGAAAACTTAAAAAAAATTATAATATCAACAACACAGGTCTTTAAGCCATTTGCTTGGGTATCCACTTCTTTACTGTAATCCAGAAGCTAGCACAGTTTAAGTGTCAAACAAGTGCGTTACGTGTGAGTAAAAAAACATCATTTGTCACGTAACTCTTGTAATGCCCCAATTCCATCATCATCATCATCTTTTTTATCATCACTTATCATTGTTATT
>JAQGAI010002213.1:0-12771 GCA_034696905.1 Lepidocyrtus violaceus
AACCTCATTTCTGTAGGGGAAAAAGTACCGAAGCGAGGGATGGTGGTTTTTTTTTGTAGGGAGGAAGATGACGATGATGATTGTACTTATGTTTTTGCTGGATTTAGATTTTGGATTGCGCTGCATCGGGGTTTTTCTCTACCGGAATGCCTCTCCTCTCAAGCAAGCTCCAGTCTCTTGTGCAGAAGCCCACGCGACTCGGAGGATTACGCGTGCCTCGTCGTAGCTGCTTTAGTCCATGTTTCCCCCAAACCACCATGCGTAAAACAATCAAGGGATGAAACGCATTCCCTCAGTGTTTTGGCTTGGCTATGTATGCAAGAAAGAGAGAACTCTACAACGGTAGCCTTTATAAAAATGGCCTTTAAATTTTCCATATTTTTTTCTCCCATCCAGCATTTCTACACATTACGTAATATTTATCAAACTTCAACCTAAATTTTAAAGTCGTAACATTACTTATTTTATGCTAGTATAAACTCAAGTACATCTATTCACTTTTTAAAAGGTAATACATACGAACTGGAATGATCCGCATCAGCATCATCATCATATCCTCCTCCTCACGGATGTAGCATTACCATACCACCACAGTGCCGATGACACTGAACTGACATACATCGTCTCTTTTTATGTGCATTATTACATGAATTACATGAATGACACTTCTTTCTCGAGAGAGTCTCACTATTCATAGTTTCCCGAGAAAAAAAAAAGTATTCCCTTCCTGTGCCCAAAAACTCTGGGATATCCAGTGGAGCTCTTTTATTCCCAGTTTGGATCCAGTCAGTCAGCACTTTTCTCCTGTAGGTCCTTTCAAATGGGATGAGGAGAGGAGCTATTATATTATACTGGGATGATGATGATAATAATGATGATGATGATTGCATTCGCTATTTAACTGAAGAAGAAAATGTGCTGCTGGAGCTGGAGTAATGGAGGACTCCCGTAAGACGGCTGCAGTTTACTATTTAATAATGGAAGGCACATAGGAGCACTTGCAATTAAAGGAAGCTCCTCTCTCCAATGTTCCCTGCTCATCCTCTCAACAAGCATTATGCAACCTTACCTGAATAACAACAAGGAACCATATAATAATTCACCAGGCCAATGACAAGGATAAAACTGTCAACCTTGCGCGTTGCATTGCATAGAAAGGAGTACACAGTTGTGCGGAGGCAGAATGGATCCAGTTCAGTTCTGCAAGCAATGCTGATTTAACTTGCAAGACAAACATCCCTTCCGTTCATTTCCAGCTGTATTGTCATTTTTTTTTTAAACTTGTCTCCCTTTCCATTTCCAAGACTTGGCAGTGATCTTTATGTCTTCCGTTTTTGGTTTTGTCTGGCTCCTCCTCAACAAAAAGCATTTTTTTTACCTGGGGTTTCGCAGCAAGTCATAAATGAAACAAAGGAGGAGAGTGAGGGAAGCTATGTCACTCACTCCCGTTCCAACCAAACTACTCCGACAACTACACAACCTCACACATTTCATTCTTTCACTGAACAAAAGCGGCCCCTTTAGAAACAACACAGAAAAGTGGATTGAGGGAGGAAACTGTTGAAGTGGAAGATGATTTTGCTTAGCATTCCTTACTTAAACAAAGGAAGCAAATGTATGGGGAAAGTGAGACGTGTTCTTTTTTTATATCCATGTATGAATTTGTGTCTTTGCCGTTTCTGGGACTGGCTGCTTTACATTGGCATCTTTCTTTCTTTAAGTTTTATTAACTCTTCCTGTCGTAATGCAATTTGATACAGGGAAAGTCAGCAAATTACTTACTTGCTAAAGTAATGGTCAACTTCAATAGAAAATATCCATTGAATTGATTGTGAGTGAAACTGGATTTAGAGATGGTTTTTAGAAAGCGTTCCACACATGTGTTGTTTATGTTTATTTAATGACGCACTCTACCCGTTCGTTCCAACTCCAATCTCCAATCCAAACCATCTTGCTTGGAAAAAAATCAACAACAACTCTGCTGCTCCCTGAACCATGACGAAGACGATCATTTTCACAAAAAAAAGAAAGAAGAAGTTGAATTTAGGCAGAAGTCAAACTTTTTTCAACCAAAATGATGCATCGGAGAGCGAAGCCTCTTTCATCAACCTTCTTTTTCCGTAGGAAGAGCTAAATCATATTCACCTTCACCTTTGCTTTGAATAGAAACAGAAACCTGTTGTCATTTTTACCGAACTGGAATGCTCAAATGGATTTGTAACGTAATAACGAGGATTAAATATATATTTTTTACTATTTGAGCTCCATTTTATTTCCCCCTCAATTATAATCTGCATTATTTAGTAAATCAATATATTTTATGATTTTATCCATTTTCAGTTCCTTAAAAAAATTAACGTTCTTTGTTCATCTATTTTGTTTCAAGTGAACTCACTCAAACTGGCTTAGAGATTCATCATCAAACCACTGATCCTGATCGAGCTTCAGCCCAAGCTTCCTTTTATTTTACTTTTGGTTTGCTTGCGTGCAACAACTTGACATACAGGAGGAGACTCTATTCAAAAGGATGAGGTTTTTGTTTGAACAGGGAAACTCTTGAAAAATGTCTCGGGAGCAGCGGAGCTCAACAATGGAGCTTGATTGTATGAGGTTATTGCTATTAGATATTTGCATCATCTTCAGTACTATCTTCGTTTCACCTTCCGGCAGTCTTGATGAGCATGAACTTCAACGTGAAAAAAATAAATAAATGGTTTCCCCCATCCATTACACTCTCTCAGACAGAGCACCATCATCATCATCAGTCACTTTTAAATTTTCGGTAGATCACATCCCCCATTTATTATAAACACCTAAAAATAAGGTAAAACAACTGGCCAAGTCCTTTAACCCTTTTGCACCAACCCAGTAGTAAAAGTAAACCCTTTTTGAAAAGGTTCATCATCATCATAGGTAATAATAATAATACGTAATAATATAATACTTTCGTAATAAGGAAGAGAAGAAGAAAAGGCTTCAACATTCAGCCAAAACCATCCAAACATTTAGCCATAATTCACTCAAGAACAAATAGGCTTCCCATTACATTCCACTAATTTCCAGCAGCCAGATTTGCCGCTCTTTCATATAAGCCCATCGCCATCAATTATCCTCTTAATGATTAAGATTACTTAAAAATCAGTAGTAACTTGACCCGCTAAATCTTCCGATCTCTCTTTAGCCTAATTATAAAATAAATTAGAAATCGGAAGAGTTGAGTAATTAATGGTGTAGGGAATCATAAATACTTATTGCCAGAAACTTTCCAAGTCGAATTAGACATTTCATATAACCTTCCTTGCTCACTTTCATTATTATGTAAGATGATGATTTTTTTTTGCATCAAAATATTTTATTGGGAATCGGGTTCAATTGTCCAGGTGGCCTTGTTCTTGTTTTTTCCCTTTTTGAGGCCAATTAGTAAATCCAACATAAGACATACTCACACAATAGAATGCGCATGCGATCTTGCATGGACCACTTACCATGAATCATTTCATAGACAATGGCTAAGGACTAGAGACCAGTAATTTCGTATCACCTTTTTGTCCAATATTTTAAAGAGGTTGAACAGAGATTGAAATTATTTGAGATTTATATGTAGTTACGTAAGTATATCAAATTAGCATGTAATGACTCTAGAAAATGTCAAAAATTATAGTAAAAGTTTTCATGCGATGTATTATACATATTACCTATGTCTATGTGCATAATACATACCTAATTGGACTTTGATTTTTTCATAAAAGTGTTGAGGTAGGAGCACGCACTTGTTACTGTTGAGCGATGTCAATCCAGACGGTTGTTGTTGTAACATGTAATGAATAACAAAACAGGTATATAAATTAATTTAAGTACCTACTGGCGGAAAATTTTTGACAGAAAGTGAAATGATAATGGTCTGTTTCGTTGGTTGTTGATGAAATTGATGTGTTAATAGTAAAATCCTACGAGCGTAACTCCGTCAAAATAAAAGTTCAATTTCCTTTCGATTGTTCGATTGTATGGAAAAAATCAATCGCAACTTAAATGAATGCTTGAATGCTAGCGGCTCTTATTAATTATTCGAGAAAAAATGGAATCTAACAGTGTGTATGTCTAAGAGATTCAGAGATTTTTAAGCCAATGGTTGCATGATATGATTCAAATAAGGCGTTGATTTTTTTTAGAAAATCAAGAAGAACAGATAACCAAGAAAACTTGAATGTTAAAATGATTTTGGCGGTTCCATAGCTTCCATGAAATGAATTATTTAATAAGTACAGAGACACAACCAGCTAATTTAGAAGGCAGTCGTGCACGCACGAGATTTACATTTTTGGAGTAATGTATTTACTGACTGAATAAGAGCACATGGAAAACTTCTGGAGTCTACATAGCTCATTATTACAATACTCAAATTTTAAATGTTTACCATTCAAATTGGATTTTTTTTGTATGAAAAAATTTGAGCCAGTCTGAAGTTATGCGAGTGACAAATGTCCGAAGAAAATATTTAGATTGGTAACAGAAATAAATGCTTCAAGTGTGAAGATTTGGGGTTGTTTAAAATCAAATTAGGAAGAAACCCCAAATATCAGAGTGGGATGATTAGACCTGTCTGTCCGAGTTTTTACAACCGTCTGACGCGTCCTCTCCTTCCAGGCCGGCGGTAGGACAAACATAAAGGAAAATGCTACACTACTTGAAGTTATTTGCTAGTTACAGGGTAAATATCAACCTAAATGGAATCTGTTCTACAAATCTGCATGCAATCTTTCCCCTTTTTCGGCAGGATTTTTGCTACCAAGATGGAACTGACCCTGTCTGGTGGGTTTAGTTCGCGTGTGTAATTAAGCCCAATGATTGAAGTCTTTGATCTGTGGGCTTTTATCATTTAGCAAGTAAAAATGACATTTGGAAGAAGAAATGGCTAGACGATGGGAGAACATATACTATATGTAATAGGCAAGGGTCCAACTCATTTTTATTAATTACTTGTAATTTACAAATCGAATAATTAAGGGTTGGGGTGTTAGAGCCAATGCAAATTGATTTGTAATTGCTTGGATTACAATCAATTACATCCAAAAACGTCTTCATCCATTCATTTCTGGATATAACGAGCAATGATTTGCATACCAGATTAGGAAGAACAAGAATTAATTGGCAAGTGAAAAAAAATTAGGAGGATCTAAAATAAAAAGATATCAACATTTTTTTTTATAGAATCCGGTACGGTTTGAATGGCACAACAGGCTATTATGCATATGCCATGACTGACTCCTCACGTACTCCATGTCACTTGTCGTCAGTGGGGATACGGTACCTCTAACATAAAGTGATATCATCAGCACGTTCACCAGTTGCGTTTATCCCCCATGCACACCCATAACCAGCAACTAGTTAATTTAAATAAAAATGATTCATTCAAATCATAATTCCCAGGCAGATGTATTGATGAATCTTCCATTGTTGTCACGGTGGAAATGCTTATTAAACCTGTGACCCCGATTTGATTGTCATCATCATCTTCATCATCATTTAAAGTATGAAAATGGAAGAAGAAGAGTATCAGGTGTCCCCTGTGAGACACTTTTCAATTTCTGATATTTATCCTTCTGCATTTAATCAACTGCTGCTACAGGATATGGGTGTAGGTAGTTTTATTTCCAATGGAAAATGACCTTGAGGAAACACACCAACTGGAAAAGAAAGCATCGCATCATCATCATCATCATCATCATCATATGTATATTTCAATATTACTGCCGTGTGACAAATAAAAATCAAGTCTCAACCGAAAATAAGTAGATGAGGAACATGAGGAGGAACCAACTCAACTTGCTCTTCGAGTAGCTTGCTCCCATCCTTAACACGAGTAGAGTAGGTACTTTAAAATGGTGCCGAGGTTTTTAAAAGCATGTTTTAGATTTTATGCTCCAACTTATGTCCTCCTTTCCTTTCTTCCCTCTCCGTATTAGTCAATCAGTTTTAGATTACGGATTTAACGTCTGCCGTTGTCATGCTCATGCTCATGTTCAAAACTTTAATTCAGTCAGTTATTCTGACATCAGGGCATGGACGTGTGGTGGTTTCCTTAAGTATATCTCCATGTTTACACTTTCTTTTAAAAAAAGGGATCAGTTACCTTGATGACATGTAGATCGTCCCGAAGAAAAAAAGGGACCTTCTCAATAAACAAAAAAACAAACTCGTCGTCAGTCACTACTACACGAGCAATTAAGGATAAAATGGTGGTGTTTGCTTAACTTTTGAGCAACAGGAGGTTCCTTCACTTCAACCCTCCGGTCTGGTATATTAACTACAACAATAACTTTTACGCTTTGTTTATTTTTTCCTCTTGTAAGTAAACTCGTTGGAGAAAGGAGGGAACATGAAACTTTCTACTCCGGGACTACTGGACATTAAATAGGAGTTTATGGGGACATGTGTTAAAAGTTAAAATCATTTCATGAGTATTCAGTATTCATCGTGGAAATAATGCTTTGCTGGATTATTGCCTCGCTGGTAAAAGTTGATGCAAAAGCAGGAAAATCAACTTAATTTTAGATGAGGGAAATGGGTTTTAAAGGGATTCCTTAACTCTCCCAAAGTTAACCTGTTATTCAAAAGAGAAGCGAAGTGGATGGAAGTAATGGACGGCCTTATCATGAAAGGTTCATCAAAAACATATCCTTCATGTTGTTTCCAGCAGATGTGTTTGCTAGTTTGCAAATAATTTTAATGAACAACAATACCAAAGCATACTACGTAAAATGGTATTCATAACGAGCAACCCCATAATTTACCCTTTTAATACCTAGCCTAGCCCCAGCCAGCCCAGCGGCTAATCTAACATTTTGCATCTTTCACTCGATACAAAGCGGAAATGGTTTCATAAAACAGCTGAAAAGAGAAGAAAATGAAATAAAAATTAAACCTGATTCCTTTGTGCAGCTCTTTGATTACTGTTAACAAAAATGAATAGGGAAGCCGTGTCCGGCAATGACTGTTAAAAAGATTTTACTTTGTGGTACTTTTCAGACTGGCTTGGCGTAATAGTTATCTGCACTTTGTGCAGGAAATCTCTCTCCTCAACCTCAACTTAACTTTAGCCCTCATTCCATTTCAATAATACCGGACCTAACAAAAAGGAAACGCTGCTGCGAGCCTCATTTAAAACCTGTAGTAAAGTTGAGCATCCGTATCATGAAAATAGCGAGTCGAGCGAGTGAGTGGCGGAATGGCAGACGCCGCCGCAAAATGTGAGCACACTCATTCATCTAATCGCACCGAGAGTTGGGGAAGTATTTTTAAATATTTCCCACGAAACCGGTTTCCCAACATAAGACGAAATGCAGAGTGTCAATGATGCTGACATGGTTGAAAGCGTTTGCATTCACTCCTCGCCATATACCGGCAAAAGCAAATGGTAACTTCGTAAAAAAGTCGCTCTTTACCCAAAGAAAGTAAAGTATGGAAATTGAGGAGGCATTACTCACCACCAAACCAACATAAGGAAAAGGAGCAGGTGCTTCCAAGAAGTTTGAGAGGCTGAATGCCATTTTCTGTTACTCATCATCACTATCGCCATCCAACCTTCTCTGCCTGGTTCATACATGCAAAGCATACCCATACAAAATTACGCGAGCTAAAATGAAAACACTTCGTTTTTTTTCTCTCTCTCTAGAAAAGTAAAAAAGAGAAGAAAGAAAGGTAAAGTCCTCACGCTGTTTCATAACAATGGATGGATAAGTAGGAATCATTATGCAGTGCAGTAGTCAACAACCAGCCAAACAGTCAGTGTCAGTCGTCAGTGATAGTAAGAAAAAAGTGTGGTTGGTCCGCATACAATATTTGCCAACAATGGAAGAAAAAAAGGAGAAAATATATAACATCCGCAAACGTCGCTGTAATAGTATTCTGAAAGGGTAAATAGCATCATCATGATCATCTCTCTCTGTCTTTTCATATTTCTTTCGATAAAAATGTCCCGAGTGGGTATTGTTGTTGATGATAATGATTAGCGTGCCTTTTATTTTAATGTGAAACGAGCCAAACATGATAGCATTTATTTATGAAATCCAGGGGCAGCTGCTGCTGCTACTGCTGGTCTACAAAAATTTTAACTTTTTAATAGTGAGTTCATTTTTTTTTTGATGATTTTTAGGTAGTAGGTAAAGTGCTGCCCTGTATCAAATCATATCACATCATATCATATCATCATGTCTTTGTATGAGGAATTAGTAGGATGAGAGGATGCAAACACGTACGATATTTTAAGTACATATCGTCGTTTTTATTACCAGGAGTCCACTGTTAAAGCTCAGCCTTATCAACAGAGTATCGAGAGCTCATTCCCTTTCTTCCTTTAAATCATGTTCTTTCTTCTAAAATGAAAATGTTGGAAATAACCTGAAGAGATTATTTGCAAACAAAAAAAAACATGCACTTGTTTTGAAGTCGAGTAGAAGAAAAGGGGAAGAAGATGATCATTATGATATGATTGGACTGGCCTACTGGATTAGCTGATGTAGCCACCACCATTCTGCTTTGTTATTTATTTACATTAAGTAAGTTGCCTAAATAATTTCAGCTCTCTGCAGTTTTGTTTTATGTTCATCATCATCATCAGTGAGAAAAAGACTTGGGTTGGAAAAGACACAAGCCAAAAGGCAGTCGGGGACGCATGCGAAGAAAGAGAAACGTAATTGTAACCAAAACCAACCACTTACGTCATCATCATCATCATCGAGTCATCCCATTGCAAACAATCTCAGCCAGAGTCTTTGATTGTGAACTGAGAGTCTTTGAAGACGGGTTGAAAAGGAAGGGAAAGGAGGTTAGCTCGAGTGCTCCACTATCTTAGGTATCTCTCATATTTCGATTCACTTTTTTTTAAAGGCTTTGATAAAATTATTGTTTTTCCCAACCAAAGTTGAAAGAGGTAAGGATGATGCTTCTTCGTGATTGTGATGAAGAAAGAGTCATTTTCGCTATTATTACAACGGAGCAAGCAAGCTGGCCGGGCTGCTCTATAAGAGGAGGACGACCGGATGCAGCTGTGTGGAGCTTATGATTTCGAACCTGTTGTTAAGTGCATTACGTAGTTTGGCTTTGGGAGTGCGAGTGCACTGGCACGGATTTGTTTTTGTTTTCTGAGCACACTTGTTCCGTTTTCCTCCTCTTCTGCTCTGATATATAATAAAAAACTGCAGAGAAATTTTATCATCCTTTCAATCGTTTTTTATTTTTATTGCTTTGACTCATTGGCAATGTATCGCAAACAAGTTAGACAAGTAGAAAGGCATCTTCAGTGTAAAATGAGATGTGCTGGAAGAATTTAATACAGACTGTATTATTTTACAGAAGCAATTAAGTACCTTGAATGCCGTCATCATGCCATTACAACAAAGCCATATTGAGTAATCAAAGCCAGTGACTTTGCTACCAAATCACACATTTCCATTGGAAAATACATGTGTAGTGCAGAACAGAAATGTTATCAGTTTTTTGACATGTGACACAAACGCTCGTTTGACATATGAGTCCCGTTTTTATTTTTCTCCGTTAAGATTTAAAACTTTACAATTCTTGTTATGTAAGAATTTTATCTTCACATTTTCACGAAAAAAATACTCAAAAAGAAAAATGTTATGAGCATGCATATTACTTATTCTTGGTTAGCCCTATCAACTTTATCTCATCTTTGGCTTATTTCCCGCTTTCGCTGACTCTGCAAAGTAGGCGGTAGCAGCGGTGAACTGCAAGAAGTAGCTTGTTTGAAACCGCAGATGCAATAATGACCTTGACCAAAACCCTTTGAGTACTCGGAAAGATGACTACCCGCCACGCCGTGATAGAGTGCTTTACTTGGAATCATCTCCAACCAAGATGAGAGCGAGCAAACGTGCGATATGTCACACGTGAATGAACTCATCATTATTATAATACATGATTATCATAAACAAGATGTGCGCTTCCCTGGCTTGGCTTCTCCACCTCCACCTTTTTTCCAAAAAAAAACAAGAAGAAAAAATCTAGACGCGTTTGCGGTCGAGATGATGACTGACGGAAAGAGTTATTGTGGTTTAAGTAGGCTCACAATATTGATGGAGGACTTGAGCTAAAGTGTTTGCTTGCATTCTGTGGATGAAGTCGCCTCATAATTTTTATCCTGGAGCTCCACTTATTCCTTCCTTCACAACACCTTTACTTTTCTCACTTTTCCTTATCATTCATCTCACTCACAGCAAACAACCCTTTCAGTAGTGTAGTTACCATAAAGTCCCCTTCTTACCTAAAAATCAAGCTGCATCATACATAATATAATATAATATATGCATATGCATATTACTTTATGTTTGTCTTTGTTATTGTTATTGTTATACGAACAATTGAAAAAAGTGTAAAAGTTTGATAGGCGGAGGGAAAAAAAACATAAGCTCATTATCATGTTGTTCTCAAGAAAAATGGCTTAGAGGAAGAAAGTGGCCTCTCAAAAAAAACATTTTACGGTAGGTAGTAGTAGTGATGTGATGATGTGAAAGCAATAATGAAGGGAGTATTACTATTACATAGTCAGTACCTCCATGCATGTGACGCTGCTGCTGATGAGAAGCGAAGCGAATAACAGTGTTATCCAAATCCTCCAAGACACAAAAAAAAACCTTTGCTTTGCACGAAATCCAATATATTTAAGAGGAAAAGGGTTGACCTGCTGAAGGGTTTCGTTTTTCATCTCTTTAAAATAATATATTATGCATACCTAGATATATGCATAGGAGGGAGATGAGATCACCCTGATTGCTAAGCAAATACTTTGCATCTATAAGCAAATAATAATCATATCTTCATCAGTTTCCCTGTTTGCTCTCTCACTTTTTAAACAAATCCTTTTGTTCGTTTATCTACTCCTCCGATTTTTTGAGAGGAAAAACGAAAATCTGTTCATTTCTCTTTCCTTTTTGTCCTGCGGAAGGAAAAAGAGTTAAAACTGTGGCGATGATGATACGATGATGCAGGGAGAGACTTTAAGAAAAATTGATGATGATGATGATGATGATGTGTGTGTATAATAACTTTGAAGGTCTCCAAGGCTTTATTTGACTAGGTGGTATGCAGATCAAATTATATTGATCGTGTGGTTCAACCCTTTCCACTCTAATGGTACTTATGTACCTTCAATTGAAGCACACATATGTATTGAGTATGGATGGATATGAATCTGATAGGGTAAAACTATTTGTTCCCGACAGTTTTGATGGGATGATGGATATACCCAGGTTTGATGCCTGTATGGCCTTGTTCAAGGCAAAAAGGTGAACTTTGCCACCTGGACTTTGCGTGAAACAATCTGGATATGTAGTAGTACTTAGTACTAATACAATTTGTGCATGCATAATAAAAAGGCCAAAAGTCTAATCATAAGTAGCTATTACAGCATCGCCGAATTCTAATCCGATAATGGTAATTGGCTATAGTAGCTAATAGTTTCTTCCCATCTGTTCCTACTAAGTCGGGAAATCTGATTATTTTGTTAAATTGCGGTGGGGTTACTTTGTATCCAGTGTCGGAATGATGTACCTAATTTGCAAATCCACTTGTGGATTGATATTGATTGGCCCCTGATACTTTTAAGCTGAACATCAGTAAAATATCTACCTGTAAATTATATATTTCAAGCAGTAGCCATTTTCCGTAGTAGAAGGGGGATTACCTATACCTATATATTATTGCTTCTTGCGCAAATTACGTCAAGAAAATGTTTTCCTTATCATTGTGCTGACCACACGGATTTTCATTTGATCAAAAACCAAAGAAACTTTTCCCTCATATCATATCATAAAGTACTTTCATTATTCTATTCTCAACATTTAAATTTAAAAAAAATAAGTGGAAAACTGTCAAGCATGTGCCTTACCTAGGTATTCTAAAAGACCATCTGAATGAAACAAGACTCTTGAGCAGATAAAAGGACACTTCCTTTTTCAGTTTTTCTCTACCGTAGGGGAAAACAACATGACGGTGCAGGTTTATTTGAAAAGAGAAATTGAAATAAATGCCGAACTTATTGAAATCATCAAAAAAAAATTTTTATGCCTGTAATAATAAATAAGCATACTAGCTCATACTAACAAAATTTAGTCACACGATTTCAATTTCCGATTCACGTCAACCCTCAAGATACGGATGATAGAATGCTCCTGTGGGGGAAGATTCCTTGGGTCATAACGAGTTTTCAATTGAGATGAGGACATTGCTACAAATCACTCTCACAACTGACAATGCTGACAAAATAACTAATAATCTCTCTTTCCTCTACATTTAATTTGTCATGCTTAATTACAATCATCATCATCATCATCATACATAGCTTATGCATATCATCCAATCCATTCAATTGAAAGTGACCACCAGGAATAAGCGGTTCTTCCGTCGCGTGGGGGTTCTTTGATTCATATAACTCTTTCACTTTGTGCTAGTGCTATGCTGTGATTTCATTCATGAAACTAATGAAGACATGGTCACTTCATTCACATCGTCCCAATTATGTGTGTGGATGTGGCCCGTGTCTGCATTCAAAGTTTTAGGCAGAGGATTTACTCTTGTGAATGATTTCAGCTTGTGTAGGAACTGCCCTTATTGTTTATACATTATTGAGGAAGGTTGTAGATTGTAGATGCGACGCGTGACACAAATAGCATAATATAAAGTGACCAGCCGAAGCTCATTCAAAGGCAAATTTATTTAAAAATAGACACAGGATTGGTGTCAGATATTATGATA
>JAQGAI010002214.1:0-12771 GCA_034696905.1 Lepidocyrtus violaceus
CTCTTCCGATCTCTATTCATACAAAAGGCTTTTATTGACAGTAGTCGAACCGGATTCCCTTTTTCTCATGGCATACTTATTTTTTTTTTCAAATAGATATTTTTTTTTCAAACTAACTCCCCACATTCATATATACCGAAAGATATCGAAATTGTATCCGATTCACTCACCAATTCGGCTTACGCACGCCTAAACCAAACCAAAAAGACAGTTTCATACCTGATAAGGAGCATCATCCACAAAAACTACTCAATCAACGCCACAAATGCTACAATTTGCATGCATGGGGAGGTGCCATCATCTAAAGTTGCAGATTTATACCATATTTACCTATTCTTATTATCCCGTCATGAATGAGCAGGTGTATTATACGATACTCTCATGTCATTTCTTTCTGTCATATACCGTACGCATTAATTACAAACAGAAAACGTCTATTTGACTTGGTAATCTTGTCCTAGGCAATTCAAAAGAAAGGATTACGCCTCACGCCTTCTTTGTCTCTCCGTCTTGTACTGAACACAAATAGGGATTTGAAGATGTACGTACGTATATGTAACTAACCAGAAATGGCTTATCAGAAGGATGATTATTTTACATATTTATCCCATTTCCTATCATTGTAATGGCGCCATTATAATCCTGCTGATGGTTATGAGACAATTTGAAGCTTGATTTTTAAGAGGCTTAATGATAGCCGATAAATTGAAGGGTAAATCACCATCATCATCTATAGCTCCTTTTTTCTCAAGTCAGCCGTCAGTGTTTAGGGATGCTAAGTTGTTGCAAAAGTGTGAACAACAGCTTATCAACGGTTTTTCTTGGCCCTATGAACAAATAAATCAATTCGTATGAATTGAGATAAAATTATCCTTTCTTCTTGAAAGGTAAATTTGACTCATTCCCTTCAATACATAATATTATGGTCAATCTGATTTAGGCGGATTGCCAAAAAGCTGTCAGCAAACATGAGGCTCAAAGGCTTGAAATATCCAAGTTTCTCATGCAATGCAACTAGAAGAAATATAAAAAAATCCAAAAATACAAGTTTGAATGTATTTTTAGTGGACATCTCTCAAACTACTTCAACTTGAATCACACATTTGAAATTTTCAAAAATGAAATGGCTTTTCACTCCTTTCGGCAGTTGATTTATGATCTCAATAATGATCAGGTGGAATGAGGTGCTAAGTAAACTGATCTCTCTCAAACTGTTCGCATCAGTTGTTCTCATTTCTTCAAAGGCCATTTAAGAAGTCACCTCCTCCACCTTTACCCCTCAGCACAATTCTCACAAACATTTCAGTACCTAAGTATAAGGTTGATCAGGACTAAGCTAGCCACCCACACCCACCCACCATATTTGCTAATGAAGGCACTTGATCATATTTTTTTAAACACTGCAATTTATGAATTTAATACCCCATGTTATTTACATATTACTCCATTCATCAATTTTTTTTCAAAATCATTATTACGAAAAGTGAAAAGCGAGACGAGGAATTAGCATAGCCTTAGTCGTCATCATCCCATATAGTCCTCCTCTCTTCAGCGGAGATATGAACAGCGAGAGCAATAAAAAATGAGTTAATAAAAACGCTTTTGTAACCACTCACCATATAATATCCTCTCACATGCATGTAAAGAAGGTAATACAATTTCTCGAGATAACATGAAGTAATTTTTTCTCCTCTTAATTATGGAAGAAAATTATTGTTTTCATTAGGAAAAGGATATGTTACATTACGATAATATTTAGTAAGCTATACCATATCGCTCTTATAACAGTTAATAAAAATAACAGTGATCATCTCCGATTTAACATGACCATAACCATACTTTATTATTACAACTCGATGCAGCAGATAGATTTGCAAATTACTATTAACGAATCGTTTTCGTAAAAATAAGATCATTACATTGCATTTCATCATTATCATATTTTTTTGCACACAACTGATATAACGACATTACATTGCAAAGAAATTGCAGACGAAATTATACATGTTTAATTTTACTTTTGCAGAGAAATTCATTGTACTTTTTAAAAATTCTTTCGAATGTGCATATTCAAAAAAAATGTTTGCGTGAAGTCGTGAAGTATTCAAGGCTCCCATGTGATAACGTGTTAAAACGATAAGAAAAAAGTAAAATGTTTCTTTTCATTTCGTGAAAAAAGTTTTTCCCATGCTTGAGTAACAGATAAGAAACTATTTTTTCGAAAGATGAAGATGATACTTTTCAATGTTATTTATCGAGTTTCGAATTTGCAGCAGGAGCGTTTTAAGATATGAGATCTTTTGAGTAGGTAAATGAATGCGTAAAAGGTATGAATATGAATTATTCGAAAATGCAACTGACGATGAGACGACTGATGCATATCCACATTCATATAATTTCGCATTTTTGCCGTAACCAAAAAATCAAGACCATACTAAAAAGTAAAAATGTTTTGGACATGCTTATTAATCTAAGGCTCGAATGACTTTTTCCTGCTTTTACTTTCCATTTCACTTCTCTGATCACAAGAACGAGCAAAGATTAAAATTCTGCAATAAGTAATTTGGCGTTTGCGAGTTTCCAAAATGTTGCATTTGAAACACAAGTATAATCTCATAAATATTCCTTAAATACAGATATATATGGCTTGGGCTTGGCTTTGTATATATGGCTTGGGCATGAACCTGTCAAGAGTTTGAATAGGAATTTGCTGCAAACAATGATTTAAAAAGGCAATCAGCACGATTTAAATTTAAATACAGAACGCTTTAATTTTATTCTATCGCGCAGAGTTGATATCATTGCTGCAGGGGCTGATAACGACTGTCCACAGCTACAGTACAATTATTCTTTCTAATCCAGATCTAGATTAAACTTTGTTAGTTTGTTGGCAACGCGTACGTTTGACTAACGTTACAAAGTATTGTAGGTACCTACTCATTTTCTTTCATCCTCACTTAAGCGAAGCGTCATCCTAAGCAAAGTCGACAGTTTTCCTCTTCATTCGTTAAACAAATCAGGTTTAAAAAATAGTCTATTCCGTCTCCATTATCTTTACAGGAAATACCAAGCTTATTGGATTGGAATATTCAAATCAAAGGTATCAATCGCATCATCATTCATCATCACATTCATTACTCATTTTTGTCATGGTCGCTATTACATTTTATGGGCTGAAGAAGAGCCGGTTGATCATATCATATCATATGACAACCACCGACGCGACGATTGCAGTAAGCGTCAAGAACATTGAGATTAGATACTTTTTTCTACACACAAATGCCAGTTTAAGGTAAACTGCGACTAAACTTCTCCCAATCATACACGTTGTTAGTTAAATCAGTTCACTCTATTCTGCGGCTTCTGGTTTGGCTTGACTTTAAGTCTTGCCTTTTTGCTGAGAGGAATAAATTATTACGATTATGTGATACGAATGCAATGACATGGGATTATATGAAGAAAAAACCATAAATGTTATCTCAAGTTAAAAAGTAAAAGTTTTTCATGTTTTTCCCTCTTTTCATTATTGCGAATAATTTGCTGACCACATATTTGCGCATGACCAGTGGGTGGGTCACTATTAACATTACTGCCGACTGTATTAAATATTAATGTTCAGCGGGATTACATTGTCAATTAGGTACATTCAAAGTCATGAGTTAAGTTGTAGACTGTCAAGAAAATACAAGTTCTTTTAAAAGGAAACTGTCTTCTTTCTTTCATTGTCTGTTTTTGGCATGCCGTAATAGTAAGTAGGTAATGAGCAACAATATAATCCTGATGATAACATATCTATAAGTACCGCCTCACCATCTCCACATCCGGTCTAGCCTATTAAAATCCCATTCCCTTTTTAATTTTTTGATTTTGATAAGATTTAGAGAATATTTTATTTAATACATTTAAATACAATTCCCTCAACTCTCCTATTAAACCAAAGACCTTATATACTATTATTAGTATTAAACAAACCATCGTTCATGCATGCTAAAAGGTTATATTACAACTTTCTAGTTGGGGCAAAAACGTGAGCTGATCCGTATATCATGTACAAATTGTCATAAATTGGGAAAAGCCGAGTGAGCATATAAAATATAATTGGGAGACATTTAGGACACATGACGTGTTAAAAAAGGTTTTAAAAATTGAAGCGTGCACTGTATATTTCACATTGTTCGTCTATTGTTTAAAATACGAACGGAATAGCACAATGAATGTCCACTCCGGCGGAATGTTTTTTCTAATTGAAGATGGGGAAAAGGTTTCAAGGGGAATAATAATAATAATATACTTTTTTGACAGCATCAGTGTTATGAGAAGGTTTTCTTTTTCAAATCGCGAAATCCTGTTGAGTTGAGTCAAGTCCGTCTTCGTATCCTCCACGAACAATTAGATTTACTTTTACCTCGGCCAAGTGTTATCGTCCCATACTAATAAAACAAATTGGTCATTGTTCCTTTCTCATCCTAATTCCTCTTTTTGCAGAAAAAAAATGCGAAACAATTTTCGGACTTTACACTTTTCCTTTTGTCAGAAAATGCGTACCTAAGTGCAAATGAATGAAAGTGAAGATCTTTTACACTTAACATCATCCTCATCATCACGGATTTGCAGCCCAGCCTAGTGTAATCATGATGAGAATCATGATGACATCATGATAAATCGGAAAACACTGCTTGAAGCCAAAAGCCGTTGTTTTCTCACATTCTACCGGCACGCTTGCCAATGAACACGCCTAACCCAGTAGCAGATAGATAGAACGTGAATCTTGAAAAACTAAAAGCTTTTTTTTTCTTCAAAAAAGTAAAATAAAATATTGTCTTATTTTATCATTTTCCTCGCAAAAAGAAATGCAAAAATTTGGATCATTTTATTTTCTCAAGAATTCGAAAAGAAGAGTTAAAAAGGCGAAATGATATATCCTTGAGCAGTGCTTCAGGAAAAGGTTTCATTTTTTTTCAAAATAAGTTTGATTTTCCATACATACTTACTCAAAAACAGTTAGTTTTACCCAAAACATTTCAAACAATGCAATGAGAGTGAGTACAATGTGCGCAGTGCACATTCTTTACGCGCATATTCAACTTGTTCCACATATTTTTACAAGAAGTGAAACAAAAAACAGACAATGTTCTTCATTAATTAAAGCTAGTATGCAAAATTGCAAAATAAGCTTTTGTTTTTAGTTTGCTTGGGTTTTGGGTATCTTTTCTTTTAAAAAAATGCATTCTTAATGCACTGCATTTTTCGGCAGTTTTTGAAACGGACTCAAGTATTTAACTTTGATAAGATTGTTATAGGAGTTGGGCTAAGAAGGAAGATGCATGCCAAAACTGACTACAAACATATTTTGATACGTGGCAAAGAACCCAAATCGTTTTAAAAATGCCAATCATAAAAAAAGAGATTTTTTTATTAGATTTGATTTATTTAAGCTCTGCTTTCGGTAGGTACGGAAGAAGAGCGTATGTTAATGGCTTTTGAAAAATAGAGCGAATTATTTGAATTTTTTGCAAATGACTTTTACCTTCAAGGGTCCGTGATGTTTAAAAAAAAGTATGCTAATCATATCAAAAAGGGTAAGGTAAGTGTACCCACCTTAACTCATCTATCATCAAAACAAAAGGCAGGAAAAGTGATTAAGACACGTACGATGTAGTACGGGAAAAGATACTTGCTCTACCAAATCAACGCAAACGCTGCGCTGTCCTCATAAATTAAATTATAAGCACGAATTAAGGAAACAAATATGTGAGCATCCATCGATGTAAACAGTTTTGAAGATGATTTTAAGATCCAAAAATAATGACTGATGAAAGAATAAATCACCTCGCTCGGCCAAAATTAATTTGCTCATATTTGTAACACATGCTCATTTCACGAGCACTTCATCACAGGAGGAACAAGAACGAGGAGAATATTTAAAAAACGCACGAAATGGAGCAGATTTGCATTGAATGGAGGGATGATGAGTGATGAAGATAAACGGGATAAAAATGGAGAATACCTAATAATTGCAGACTTTAAAATGGTTACGGTTTTCGATGGTCAAAGCTTAAATGAAGTTGTTGTTTTTTTTTGTAATTTTTAAACAAACAGAACTAGATACATTATTATAATTAAGTGCCTATTTGTTTACCTTAAAGTAATAATTTTTACCTGGTTTACTTCCTCTTTTATTGCTAATTTTTTCTCAGCTCATCATCCCCCGACCCTTAAGCTTGGTTACACCTGAGCTGAGGGGAGTTCATGATTTTTTGCCAAAATTTCAAAAAAGTACACTATTTTTCGTACAATTTTGAAAATAGATTTGTGATAATAAGTTAAATGCATTTTTTACGGCTAGTTAATTTACATTTGAATTTTTATGGGGTTAAGATGTTAAATAATAAAATAATGCCATTTAAAAAATAGGAAAAAAATGATGTTTTTGAAAAAAATCATTGCGTGCGCTTGCACTAGATTGATTTGGATAATGATAATTATTACATTTTAATATTTGATAAAGAACATTTTTTTTTCTTCGAGGAAAAGGCATCCGTGTTCCGTATCACCATCTTCATCATCCGACCAATTATGCACTTTTGAGTAAAATTGCGCTGAACATTGTATTGCAATTGCAAGTAAAGTACATACATGGCCAATTACCTCCGATAGAACAAACATCAAATTCGTTTTTCAAAAATTACTACCATACAGGTTCTTCGGTTAGAGCCATATATTTGATGATAATGATCATAATAATGTGCTTATCATAATTTTACGATGCACCACAAAAAACCCATCGAGGAGGAGATAAGCTGAAAATTTATACCCAATTTGTAATTTATTGCCGTAGCCCGGTTTAGATCCTTACGTATGCCTACGTACAAACCTAAATAAATATACCATGCAGAAGCGTACAAATTAAAAGGAAGTTTTATCATAATTAATTCTATGCATTTTAGGTAAAATTCTGAAGAATATGAAAACTGCGTCATATTTGGTCCTACTTTTTACAGTCAACCTTACCTACATGCTACACGCTTAATAGTTCTGCACAAGGGCAGATGTACATAAAATTTCTGGGGTTTAATAAAATGTTAATGATTCCGGCATGGATGGCACAGTGCAGTAGCCGCATCAACATCCGAACAGCCTATTAAAATTTTATGGCTTTTCACTCAATTTCATGTGCGGCTTATCTAAGAAGGATGCTGAAGGGACTAGCGCACATATATCTAACGCTACCTATATCTGTATATATGTATGTGCTATGCGTTTTCTTATAGCCTCTTTCTTATCTAGTTTAAGAACGTTTACTGATAAAGGGATGAAATCGGAGCATATCTGATGCTGATATTGTAGCGTCATATAAGCAGCCGAAAAGGTATTTAATTAGGGTAGGAATTAGGTGCGGTAGGTTAATCTCGTCTTCTGAGACGACAACCATTTGGATGTTGGATTTGTAGATTTAATAGAACTGAAAACCCTGTCATCATTTATCCTATTCAGGTAGCAGAAAAGGTAGGCTATGAGCTAGGAACTAAAAGCACATGCGTTGCAAGATCGTCGGTTTTAGTTGACATAGGTTTCGGCTTTCGGCCTTGCTTTGACACACGAAAAAAATACTGAACGATAAAAGAAAAGGAATTGAAGTCCCCTTCCTTGATTTCCTTATCAGTTTTTTCTTCATGAAGATTTATTTGCATATTAATATACATGAAAGAAATGTAACCATCTCAAAGATAAAAGAAGCTTGATGAAGTTGATGTTGTAGAGGATGATCGGATCCACTGAAAAGATGAGGTAGTGAAGAATAAGAGTATTTTTATGAGCGATCTTTGGATTGCTTACTATTGAATGGTTGTCTGGAAAGCAGATCTATCGATATGGAAAATTTGATAAAATATATTTGGTCATTTCTTAATGTGACTTCAACTTGGGTAGAACTCCAGAAGATTTACTCCGGAAAATTTTCTTCAAATAAAAAATATTATCAGCCCTTTTATCAAATTGATTTGGAATTTTGCAAAATTATCCCTTCTTCTTACAGAACAAAAATGAGCTCATATTTTATTCCAAGCCCACCTTCATCCAATAATTCTGACTATGTCCAAAACGGCCGTCGTGTTTCTGCACCCAATTATTCCCCTTTTGGGGATTCAAGACAAAGTGCACAAGTATCTGGATACTCTGATTCTGACCTGGACGCCAGCATCGAGTACGGTAGAGGGACTCCAGTGGGATTACCACCATTTTTGAGGCAACACCAACGGGAAGCAGCACAAGATGCCCAGATTCGTCCAGCTGAAGAAGATCCTGCGGAACCGGGACGGTATCCTTTCCTGCAAAAGTATGAAGAGCCCATGGAAATTCGTCGACGGATCCCAGGATGCGGAATAAATCATTACGACCCATTTGACGAGCCCGTTCGAGCAGAGAGAAGCCCCATCCATCCACAGTCCCCAGTTCTGGAACACAACGCAGTGGAAAATTTGTTTGACCAATTTGATAATGATCCATCCGTGGAAGCTATGCTAGGAAGGGAAAAATTTGTGCGGGAACACTTCCAACGAAATACTTATTCAAGGTAATCCTCAAAGCGTGAATATTTATGCAAAATGATCCAATCTACAACTACTTCATGCAATTTCTAAAACGTTTACTTTTTATAAATTTCAGATCCAGGCAGGCACGGCGGCCAGCTCCCAAATTCCGTCCAGGCGCAGCCATGGTCCTCACATCAACTGAACAAGCCATAGCCAGCACCCAAAGTCAGCAGGAATTACTTCTTCAGCGGCAACAGAAGGATATTCGATACCCATTCTCTGTCCCATTGGGCTCGCCATTCTCTTTATCGTCTTCATCTTCCTCAGCAGACTCTTCTCCGGAATCCATCCACTCCTTCTCTCAGTTTGCACCACTCGACCAATCATCATTTGTTCGAACTCCTCCTCAAGGACTTCAACACAATCGCTCTGGAAGGGCTCCTGTTCGTCCTCCGAAACATCGGGCGTTTCTACCTTCTTCCCAAGAAAGCGACACCCTTTCTGTGGCATCATTCTCAGGCTTCTCAACCATCACACGAGGAGAATCCGATGAAGAGTCTTTCCTTTCCGAATCTCCATTCCCTACACGTCTCGACGTCTCTCTCAAGCTGAGACTTCCCCATTCTCTCTTCGCCCCAACTAAGGATCCACTTCCCCATTAAAGTTCCAGTTCCCAGAAAAATTAGTAGACTTCATCGGAAAGTAAAAGGGTTGCGGTTAAAGCTTTTCAGTTTGAAAAATGAAAGTGAATTTCATAGTTAGTTAGTCTGATTAGTTTAAAACATTTTAGCAATTAAAATAGGTTTGGTAGAATTTGAATTATTACTTTTTTGCTTTAGACAGGAAGTCAATTGGGTTAAGTCAACTGTAAAATATTTCGCTCTGGCTGACTTACTCTTTATGCCTAGTAAGTAGTAATTTTTAATTTCATTTTGAAAAGAAAAGTTAAATGAAATGAAAGGAAAAGCAAAATTAGAAAAATAATAATATTATTTAAAATAGTGTTCAAGATGAGAGTGAGACTCGTTGACTCCCTTCGTCCCTTCTTGTTCTTCAAGCGAAAACGTATTCATTTTACTATTTTATAGCTGAATATTAAAATATATTTAAACATTTCAAACTTTTCCAATATTTTTTCATCTAGTTATCCACCCTTCCATGTAAAGATCATCTTTAGCGCAGTTTGATTATGACTGTAATTTCTCTCGGAAAAAATTGTTATTCCGCATCTGCTTTGAATAATTACATACATGGGTGATGTAGCAAAAATTTGATGTGTGGGTGGGTGGTGATGGTGCCATACCAGAATCCATAGATTTTCAAAAGTACTAAAAAATAACTATTTTTTATTTTGCCGGAGGAGCGAGACATCATATTTACCCATAATGCAATGCGGATGATTGTACAGATGAGTACTTTCTTATGCAAAGTAAAAGTGAAGTTTATAACAAGAAAATTGAGATTTGATAATTACTACCTTTTGTACCAAAATATTAATTATGATCATCATTGTAAGTATCCGTTTCCTTTTGTTAATGTAATCGTTTGGGGGGGGGGGTAGATTTGGATATTAAAAAATCAATAATTAAATACCTACTTGGGAGTTTTAGTATTGGTTAATTGTAAGTTTACGAGGTATGAGAATACCTAAGTCAAATTCAATTAGTTTCATTTTGGTGGTTTTGCATTAAAAAAGTCATAAACAAGACTTAATAAAAATATTGATTTAGTTAAATCAGAAAAGCATATCTTTTTGACGGCTTTCTCCATTTTTGGATTTGAATACTCTTCGAGCATGGATGATGATTGGCGACTCCCCAGGCTGCTGAACCCCACCTGCGATAATTCATGTTTTGCAACAACAAATGTTTTTAATGCAATCAATCAATTAACTGAGTTTTTTTTCTAGCAGTCATGTTGTTTTTCCGGGCGAAAAGATTAGAAATATGGACATAACCTCATTATTCCGAAAATAGCATGTAATCTTTTTTAAATCCAATGGATTATTTAAAAAAAAAGGTAATTTTAGCACGTTCTGGAATGTGTTCGAGTCCGCATGTTCAGTAGCTGCATTTTTCAATCAAAATTTAATTTTTTTTCTTGTTGAAACGCACATGTACCCAAACAAATACTAATTACTTGCATGCTGCATATTACTAATATATTGGATTTTAATTAAATGCATTTTTATTTTACTTTAAAAACTCTTTCAAAAATAATTTTGTGGAAAGAAAAATAAGTTCACTTTTAAAATATTCGAAGAAGAGCCAACAATCTGTATACATCTGTCTAATTAAATTTAATTAAGAAATGTGTAGCAAAACTCACAGCGTGGGCGCATGACGGGATACACAGCAGAACAACAGTGTTAATTTTGGTACGAGACGAGCAGACTACTATATTTATGATAATAATCATATCATATCAGAGATCATCTTTATCAAATCATCATCATCAAACGTATCATCACATGAATTCAAAAAAATAATCGCGATCACGTTCACGCATACATTTATGATACATTTTTTTAGAAAAAAAGTTGGAGTCGAGTTTTGACTGAGCTTAAAACTTGCAATTTGCAAACTCATACTCTTACAAACCACACATATAATTTTCGTATCATAACAAGACATGAAAGCAGAGTAAAACGGTAAGTTGAGTATCAAAACGAATATGACTATGACGAGAGAAATGGGTATACCTACTTGACTTAATATGATGGCTAGGCTCAACTGGGAAGAGAGAAAACGCGATGAAGATAAAACTCGATTTATCTTTCATGGCTCGAGAAGACTAATGGTTTAAAGGGATGAAGGGATGATGATGATGATGTTGTTGATTCTGATAAAGATGTAGCCTTCTCCTTCTACTACACTACACAAGCTATACCTATTCATGTGATTTTACAAGAGGATTCAACAATCCATTTTATACGTTTCAACAATGTTGGTTAACATTGTTTAACAAAGTAAAAGAGAGTTAGTCACTGAATGACTGAATAAAGCTTTAATCTAGAGGCCTTATATGATGATGCTGCTTGCTGCTTCCCTATAGCTGAGGTAGTGGCAGTGCAAAAAAAAATTGGTTTTGGCAGCAGACTCCTTTGGAGGATTCGAACCCCTTCTTTTACTCGCACTCCGTCCACCGTTTGATGAGGAGGTCAATACAGGTAGCTTGGATTCGTCAATGGTCATCATCTTCGAAACATCATCATCTCTTCATCATGATGATGAGCAGCTATTAAGAATTTTTTTATTCTGAATATTATCACCATCATATTTTTTCTTGAAAGCGGTTTTTGTCTTATTCCCTGTGTAAAGTCGTGATAGAAGTATTTTTGTGGTTAATTAATTCCTTTTTGGAAAAAGACAGACGGGCTATGACAAGTCGTTAAGATTGGAATTTTTTTCGAAGCATGAACTGAGCATGGGCTTGATCTTGTTGGACAGGACAATTCCGCATTTCATTGGTGACATTATGGATTCCCAGTGATTAAAAGAATCAAGTTTAGGTATATACATATCTGGTGGCTGTGGTGTGGTGTCGTGTTTATGGTGGAGAGTTCAAGTCAACAATTTGGATATCTTGCGGTGAAGGAATTTACTTCAAAACTAGTCATAAGTTGGACTGTAACTTGAAGTGGGGGTGTTTTTATGCCCGAAGATTGTTGTGGGGGTGTTGTGAGAACATTAGAATACTTTAAGATGAAGTCCAGACAGAGTTGTAGGTCGTCACTGACCTTTCCATCCCTGTCGTTTGCGGTTGGAGTGGGTCTCTTATGTGTGGTTTATATTCAGAGTAAGTTTTTTTAATCGCGAAACTAATTTGCAGGGCCAATAATTTCTCAATGGATTCTCTTCTTATGTTGGGCTTTGCTTTTAAATTTTTAGCCAGCCATTCAGCCTCCATTTCAGTCTCATCCGACGGAGGACCTCCCACGTTAGAGCCTGTTGTGGCCAACAACTCATCTCCAGCTAGTCCTCCTCCAGCTTCAAAACCTTCAACAAAGACCCCCACCAGAATAACCACGCTAAAATCCCGCTTGGGAAAGCCATTTAAAGAAAAGAAGCAACGAATTGAAACACCGCCACCACGTCCTCGTCCGGAATATCAGCCGGGACGGATGAAGGCTTCCGACATTAAAGCCTGCATTTCAAAAGCATTTTGTGAAGTGAACTCCGCATCTAAAGTCCCCAACTATGCGGTCAACAAGGAGTTCTTTGATCTGATGAATCAAATT
>JAQGAI010002215.1:0-12770 GCA_034696905.1 Lepidocyrtus violaceus
ATGTTTAGGCACAAAGAGTTAGGTTTGCTCGTCACGATGTGTACACTGTACACTGTACTCGGCTTGAATATTTATTTAAACTAATCTCTTTGTCTAGCCTCTAATTTAAAAAACGGATAGTAACCATGGGACTTCGAAGATCCGATAGGGTAGTGTCACTTTGTTTTGTTTGGAAGCTCTTCTCCAAATAATTATACAGCCTTCGGACTCAGGATACCCCTCCCTACTAAGTTCCACGAAAATCGGAGTTGACGGACTCCTTTCATATTCCGTTGCTACTAGTATAAAAGTGAATGCTAGTTATTTCTATATCCTGCCAAATTATAGCAAATAAAACTAACGATAACATCCAACTAACAACTTACACTTAAGTGGCAGAAAATGAATCCGTTCCAATAAAAGTCACATCATAGGAAAGTATGCTTGATTACAATTATGAAGGAGGTTTTGGTAATTCATTTAACTGATATTCTGATGTTTTATTTTGACTTTGTTATCCGCAGATTCGTTTGAATGATTCGAAAATTGCTGATTGATCATGGGGGATGACAAAAGCGAAGAAGACCGGTCCCGGCTGATAGTGACTTCAGCTAAAAAACTATATGGGTAAGTTCCTTTTTTATATCAGCAATTTAAAAAAAGCATGTACATCAAATATGTGTTCACCTAGCCATTCAAATATTTACGTTGTTCACATTTAATTTTTTGGTAATAGGACTATTCAGGAGTTGAGTATACAACTGGATAGCTTATCATCACGATGCCTGGAAGTAGACGATTTGTTTGCCCCGGACCTCCAAGCCAAACGATTGGCAATAAAGGATTGTTGTGAGAAGTTATTTAACTTGTCACCCAAAGCGTATGGCGCTGTTGCAAGGGAAAAATTGTGGCGCTTCGCTCTGTACGATGCTGTCAATAAAGCAAGGAAAATCCAGAGGGTATTCAAAATGAGAAATTATTTTATTAAATATTACTAGTAGATTTGACATTTATAATTACTGGCTTTTCAGTCTAGTCTATGAATAATTCAGAAATGTTTTATATTGCATTTCTATTGTATTATTGAATAGGATCGGGCATGGACTCCTTTGCAACTGGGACTTGTTAAAGCTCACTTGCAAGGTGGAATCGGTGTTTTACAGCTGTACATTATGAAACTGCGAGAGTTATGTGAAACAGCCGATTCAGTCGTCGTTCGAATGGGTAGCCTTGATACATGGTTAGAAGATAGTCTAATAGGAGACACAGAAACGGCTGTCGTGAAACATGGTAAGTAACAATATGTAGATTTCTATATTTTTATATGCTATATATATATACAATATACATATTACCAAAAATGGTTAAAGTGTAAAATTTAATTGATAAATTTGTATTAAAAAGGTGACCTAAAACGAACTTGGGTAACCGATCTGGCACATCTTTGCACGATTAATATTGGAGACCTGTACAGATATTTAAAGGAAATGCACTCTAAAGCGAAGGATCCAAATTCGATGTTCGAAACATCGTTTTATCTAACTGGGGCCCAAAGCCATTACGCCCAAGCGTTTCTTTTACGTCCAGATTCAGGTTTGGCTTTCAATCAGCTTGGAAATCTGTACTGTGACGTAAATGGGACATTACAGTCAGCATATTATTTGCTGCAGAGGTATGTACCCACTAGCTTAGTCATGTCATGAGAGTTGTCAGTTGTTGTCCATTATTAAATTATTAAAATATTACAAATAAATTTTGTATTTGATTTACTAATGTAAAAACTATTTGTCTTTCAGCCTGCAGTCTACTAATGCATACGAAGGAGCGTACTCCAATCTGAGACAACTTTTGGACCGTAAAATTGTACAGTTTGCAAGACTTCCAGCTTCGGTTGAACCAAGACCAATTGATACATTGGTCAACAGTGTGTTGTCTTTAATGTATTATTTCTTATACGAACAAGCACATCTACCGAACTATGAGCGGGTATGTATAATAAACAATTTTTTTTACAATAATAATTTAGACCGATTGTGTACGGTATTTGCAAATAGTTAAAATGCAGTAACATGTTTTCTTGTCTATTCTTTCCATCTAGCACTGTCAAGAGGCATTAACAAACTTTAACGAGAGGCTGTTGACGGGAGATCCGGAAATGGATGAGACATTTTTGTTTCATTTGTCATCGATTTGTGTAATGACAGTTTGGAGGTTACAGGCTATTAGTAAGTGGTATTTTTCTTTATTTTTCAATTTATGATATTTGGTTGCAGGATTATTGACGAAATGTATTGAATTTTGCTCTGGTGTTTATCTGTTTTAGATTCTCTTCACACGTCTGCTGCGGTTGCCTTTTCAATTTCTATATTTTGCCAGCTTATCAACCATCTAAATACGATTGTGGAACAACATGCACATGAGAAGAATGTGCTGTCAGTGCCTGCATCTCCGTCGCCATCGCCATCTGTCACACAGTCAATTGACATTGACCAGTGTGATGTTGCTGTAATCCAAACCGAGAAAACAGAACATGAAGATCGTTCAAAAGAAGATACCTTTATGGTCCCAAAGCGTCGTAAACGTATTCGACGTAGAAGAGATGAAGCGGACAGTGATTCAGATATTTCGCACTATGAAAAACCGGATTTTGCTAGCTCAGAGGATGAAGAGCTGGAACATACAGATGAATCAGATGATAGTTGGAGCGGTGGCGAGGACGAAGATGGTGACAGTAGTGTCGACGATGAATTTGGTGGATTGTCGCAGCACGACGGAAGCGAATACAGCTTTAAAACAAAAAATAATAAACCCTTCGACTGTTCTTCAAGCAATGGAAATTCAGATACAAGTGGATCTGGATCCAGCCGCAGAGAGAAAGAGTACACTATTCAAGATTCTAAAGATTTGAGTGGAGAAACGCAAATTTTACCGGATGTGGTTCCTGAGATCTTTGATAATCCAACTGGAAAAAGCAAATTTGTGATTGAAGTGGAAGATTTAATGAAATGTCAGTCTCAGATTGAAGCTCTATTAGTATCGTTGTCTCCATTTTTGCGCTGGATTCAAGCCACTTCCGTTATAAAGGATGCGTTAGCTGCAAATGCAGAAAAATCATTTCTCGAGAAATTCTGCTCTACATTGAACTTGCTATTGTCTCAGAGTTGGCCTGATGTTTTAGATGGGACTTCTTTGGCTGAGCTTAAAGAAGATTGGCAGAGGTTATGTCGGGAACCGGTCAATGAAAAAATGGTCTTCCAGTGGGAGTTGGAGGAAGATCGGTCAATCTTAGGCATTCCGCAATTGCAAGAGTTTGTAGATAATCTGCAGTTGAAACCAGTAACTGCTGCGGATGCCGTAAGTTGTTAGCTCGGCCTTGCCCTTTTATAATGCATATCACTTAACAATTTAGAACAAACTAAATATTATGTAAAAATAAACTTTTTTTAATGTTTACAGCTCATCATTCGAATTGGAAGGATGGTTTCTTTTGGATCATGGATAGTTTCCACAGATAACTTTTCTGTCCTATATACGCCAGAGGAAATGAAGTTTGTTGTGCCCACCCCACAAACCTTGAAGGCATATTTGATAGATACAAAGCTAAAGCGTCTAAAAGATAAAATGAAAGACGCCACTAATGATGTAAGCTAACAATGTTAATATATCTAGTTTGGTACGCATTTTGCTAATTACTTTAGTAGACGGCATTATGTTTTTAATATTTTTTTTATCAAACACTGAAGGATATGGATAAACTCTCGAGAGCGTATAAGGAAATGAAAATACGGTCGGCCGAAAAGAAACGATCTAACGATGGACGAAGAAGAATAAGAAATCGTAGAGGAAGAGGGAGTCCCTTCACAGACGGTCGTATAATTGGTGAGCTTCCATGCAGACGGGGAGCAGTTTATGCTGTAGTTGATCTGGAAGCAGTTCTCAAAAGATTCAGAGATGTGAAGCGAATTGCTGCGAATAAAAAGTTCGTCGTTGCCATACCCAGTTCCGTGTGGAAAACTTTGAATATGTTGAAGGATTCCGATGAAGACGACTGCGTCGATGCTCGACTATCTTTTCATTGGCTAGAAGCGGCTTTCAATCGTCGTCATCCTGGATTGGCTTTGTGTACGGATAAGCAGAAAAATAAGATCAACTTCCCATATCCAAGGGATCATGTCGATGTTGATGCTTGGTAAAAATAACATTATAATTTATTACAATTGACATTGCAATAATATGTCTAAACATAAATTGTGTCAGCAAATTGAGTCTGAAAAAGTAATTCTTCAATGTTTTTGAATAGGGAATATTTTGACATGATGGAGTACTGCAATTATCTTACAACAACACATCTAAAAAAAGATCAATGTAAGGCTCGCTCCAATCAAGTGGTTTGGGGAGATGTCCGCGATAAGTGCAGAGTGTTCTTCCTCACCGGCCATGAAGATTTGTTGAACACCAAAATACAGAGGAGTTTTGATCCCGTTAAGATCGCTCGAAATGTCGGTTAGTAACTTGTTTAAAATATGTAAATTCGAGATTTTTATTATCTTGTAGGATTGCATTAGTGTTTTGCTTTTGCTGATATTTCACCTAATAATGGCACATTCAATTTATCCATTTTGTGTTTCTACATTTTAATGCGTTTTTCTGCAGGAATATATGTGGATCATGTTGCTGCATATCCCGTTCTTGGTCGAGGAAACAAATTAAGATCCGGGGCAAAATCAAATGGCTGAAGAAGCAAGTGACGATCAAGACGATGATGCAGACCTACTTAGAGGAGTTTTCAAAGCGACTCAATGATTCAAGCGATTCAGTGGTCGTCTTTCCTTTGGTGAAGAAATGGCAATGCTTTTGCTTGTATCAGTCGGTAATCGATTGAAGACAGAATAGTATCGTAATTTTCAAACCATATTGAAAGCAGGAAAGATATTGAATCCGATAAGAATCATTTCGTAACAACTCAGACAGTGAACCGCACCCGTGAAGTCAGACGTCCTAACATTCAATTTCCTAAAAATGAAGCCCAGTTAAATTGTTCACAGAAGATACGCGATTGAATAGTCAAGCGAAAACCAATAAACATCAATAAAACCAAGCCGGAGCACTCAAAAATTTATCCAACATCCACACATGCGTACAAAAATGTAAAATGCGATTGATTGTAAACCCATCGAAGTATGAAATTTTTGCTTCTTATATTGTTACCGAATTGTAATTTAATTATTTGCCCATTATATAAAATCTTTGTTACCTTTGATTTCATGCCACTTTGTTGGGTAAATTGTCCAAGATTACATTATCTTGCTTCCGTGTTAACTATTTAAACGAAAAATTGATGAGGCGTATGGTTTACTAATCTGTGAGTGAAGTACTGTCTCTGTTTGTCATGCATGCAATTTCATGCGTGGTATGATCAAGTGTTAAAACATCTGAAATTGAGATAGACGTTTCTGTCCTATCAGAAACCGTTTTTACTAGAAAGATCCAAGCATGGAATGGTCATTGAGTCATTATGTATTATTTACAAGAAATTAAATGCGTTGTCCCCTAAAAGTTAGATGACCCTTGCCATAAAAATATTACAACATCAGAGATACTTTTGATAAGTTGACATGCGATCCAACATGTAGAAATTGTAATCCTAACTCCTGACATGGTGTGGACTATTCCGATCATTATATTTACTAAAGATGAGATGAGGGGTTGAACATTTAATCAATCATTCTTAAAACCTGTAACATTCAAGGTAATAAAAAATAAACCAATTCTAAAATGGTGGGTAGACCGTATAGGAGACGAGAGTAGAGTTTATTTAGTGGTAGTTAGTTTTACAAATACATATGCTATCTTAAATAGCGGTTAGTTTAATCAAGTTATCAAGTACAGCTTAATATACCTATGTTTAACAGCAAATAATAAAATTACTTTGTTCCGTCATATTAATTCGTAAAGATGTAACTAATCATGAGTTTATATTGTAATTCTAAATATTCGATAATTACTTATAATTTGAAATAGTATTTCTTCAAAATATTTAATTTAGTATCGCCCACTATGCTGCTTCATAAAATTCAAAATTTCAGGCATATGTACAAGTTTATTGGATATTTTATTTTAGTGGATCGTTCGAAATAAAAAGTAGTTAATTGGAATTAGCAACATACATATTATTTTCGGTAGTTTTCCTTGTAACGTTGCAGTTAATTTTACAAACTAGCTCAAACTATCATTTATTATAATAACAATTCTATATTTTACTTATTTGATCTTATTGTACTGGACAATTAAATTAAATTGAGTAAAAGTTGCTTCTTTAATTATTTCTGGATCAACACATGATCGTGTTTATTATTACTGATATTTCCATACCATAAAGAGTTAAATACCTGGCAGCGTAGTAGAAAGTGACAATAAAACACGGTTAGTATTACCGTAATTGATAAGTCAACACATGAAATGATATGCTTTCGAATGACACCCAGTATGTAATGGGCTATTCATATGAACGAAACGTTTGACGTTATATTCATGGTTCGTTAGCAAAATGTTCTCTAGCTATCTATTTGTGAAATGATAATTTAAAAAATCTCAGTCTCAAACGGACAAGACTTTCTTTACAACTTGCAAAGCCGTAACATAACAGGCTGTAAACCTATCTACGGATGCGCTCAGCCAAATCATACTGACTGCGCAGTGCGCATGCACGAGCCCTTATCCAACTACATGCGCATTATTGTTTCGCACCTTACTGCGCCCACTTGAAGCTTAGATAATTTCACTCCGCAAAAAGAAAGGAAGAATATCCTTCATTCAAGCATCAGTTCACTTTTATAGTCTGATCTATGTGGCCGACATTATCCTACAATAATAATGGAATGTTTCACATCGGTTCCAACGTAATCAATAGTAAGACGAATAAGAGATCAAACGTTATTGACTAAAAACTAGAGGCATTCATGATTTGCTCACAGGGTTAGAGATAAAAGTCAACCACAGGCAGACTTTATGGCAATTGTATTTGCCTAACCCAAAACATTTGGCCCTGTCTGGTAGATGATTTTCCTTCTTCTTTGAGCTTCCACATACTTTCCTGGTGTTATTGTTATCGTTAGTAAAATCGCTTTTCTCAGGATTTCAAAATTCAATCCCATTAACATCTGCAAGCCGTTTTCAGTTAATTTATTTTTACTTTTCTTTTTTAAAGGAAAAAAGTGAGTTCTCATTTTCAACGCGACTAAAAGCCACCATCAAAGAGCTTTCTGATTTGGCTTAGCATTGAATTGGCATAATATAGGTACTTCTTTCTGTGTGACTTCCAATGAGCCACGTCTTTAGTTGTTCAATTCTTTGTAAGTGTTAGTTTTAATAGAATGGGAAGCTGTGCCAAAAAATGTTTCCCTCTTGTTGGTTTCTTTCCTTTCCAACACATTTTTCATGACTTTTTTAAAAGGATAAAAAGAAAATTTCTCAGAGAGCTATGATGATTGAACAAGGGGAAAATAACTATGCCGAGTCGAATGTATGTTTCCACAAGTCTAACATAAGTCATGTAGATACTTTCAATTTAAGAACCAACAAAGGCGTTTGTAAGTAGACGGAGACGGGACGGGAGTTGAATCGAATGATATGAAATGCTAAGCATTAAATAATTTGTTTGTTTGTTTTAACAAGGAAACTTTTTAAAGGGTTATGTTATTATTATGTTTATGAGGAGTACCATATATTGTACAATTACTGGTTCTGCAACGAGAAATATGAAAACGCAATGCATCCTGTTATACTTAACTCTCCAAAAAAAAACGGTTTCCCCGTGTTTTTCTTCATCTTTCTGGTGAGATAAGGATTTTTTCCTCAATCAATCATCAATTTGCGCACATGTTCACAACAGCAGAATTCCCCCATCACGTCGACGTTGGAGGAAAATCGGGAGGGAATACATAGAAGCCAGTGAACTGGAGAAGGCAAAGCGAGACAAAAAATGTGGGCTGTAAAGAAAATGAGAGAAAAAAACACTCAAAGAGAGAGAAAGGGGGAAAAATAGAAGTAGCGAAGAAAAAAATTATCCCTTTCCTTAGCTGATTACCATGAAGTTGCTCGTAAATTGCACGCTCTCACAGATTCCGCTGTCAACACAAATACTTTAGTGAGCAACAAGCCAAAGCAGAACGAAATGACACAAATATCTCTCAAAAGAGCTTCTTTTTACTGCTGGTAATGATGATGATGATGAGGATGATATGAATGAGTTTTTCGGTAAAAAGGCATTCGTTAATCTAATTTTACTTTCAAGTATTTTTTTTATCTCTCTCTTCTTTTCTCCGAGAAATAATTTGCTTTGGCTTGAGAGCAAATAAAAAATATATTATTTCAAGAGAGAGAAAGAAAAATCTCTATTTTTCAGTGAACACAAGAAAAATTATTGCTCCCTGTCGTTTCCCCCGATCTAGATCTATGTAAATACATATGCAAAGCAGAAGATTCTCTGGGAGGCACTGTTATGCAAGCATGAAGAAGAGATCATGTCGATTTAATCTGTGACATTGGGACTTCTCCTATCACTGTACGGTTCTGTGATGTGATGAGATGGAGGAAAGTTTACCTACTAGCAAGAGAGCTTAAAAAAAGATTTTTATGACATAACGAGAGGAGGCGTCTGGGAAAATTTTTGGCAGCGGATCAGCAGCTGTTTAAAAATGCATCTTCCTGCTTCCCTTCCCCAGCCCTCAAATATCATGGTAGATAGATGGTGGTGGTACGCGATGTCATTGATGAGGATGATGATGATACTGATGATAAGATTAATGCTTTGTTGGTATTTTCAACTCCAAAATGAACTAATGAACTCGATTTCCTAGCATGTAACAACAAACTGGTTTTGATATTATTAGTAATTTATTAAACTTTTATTGCAGTGACGCTTCCCACTTTGTTGGAATTTTTTTTTGAATTAATACTTTCTTTATTGATTTACAGTGGGGGAGCATGCAGTTTCATGGTGGATTGGATTTGGGTATTGAGGAAAAAAATGCTCCTGAAAGGTTTGCATATTAAACGCTACAAAGTGGTAAAGCTCATTAATCATTTGTGAAAATCTTATTTTGCTTTTTCCAATACGTAAAAATATTCAGTTGTATTTTTCCAATTGTTTCTGTTCTTGTTTAAAAGACCAATTTTTTAAAATATTCCTTCAGCTTGAATATCCACATGCCCGATTTTAAGCTTTATGTTAAAACTGGCAATCCAATTGGTAAATTACATTAATTCAACTAATCATACAGTCATTTTTGTGGCATTTTCGTCTTTCGTTTGCAAAACATGCATTACATGAAATGGAACGGTCAGTTTCGTTTTGCCAGAACGTTAAACTGCTTTCACTACAGCTGGGTAGTATAGTCAACTGCTTGTAGAGGGCAGTTGAATCTGCTTTCAGCTGAATGTACAAAGCGAGTGGTGAAATGATTGCAAAAATAACTTCGCGATGTCCACGGGCTGTGCTTTCACTTTATACATTTACTTGACTTACTCCTAACCTTAGAATGAGTATAAAACTCATTATGCGCAATTTGGAACTACAAAACCTCCAAAAATCTGCAAAAATTAGGGTGAAAGCGAGCTTTCATTAGAGCCTGAAATGAAAATTGACAACATTTTGGGGAAAGCGGTCACATGCCATATTACACATATTTCATGTACAGTATTTTAGTATCATCAACGCATATTTATTCAAATATAATGATCACTCTAAAATTAATGCTACTCAGAACCGCGCATTTTAGATTCGCCTTGCTCCTCAATACAAAGATAAAATCCGCCACAACCAACTTTATCACTCAGCCTCCTTTCCCATCCCATATTCTACATTATACTGAGACTCCGAGATTCTAGCGAAAAAAAAATGCGAGGGAGGGAAGAAACTCCAGGGTAAAATAAGTATTCCCGGAAAAGGCGAATGAAACAACTCAAGGGAGATTGAAGAGATGTCATATAGGTAAACTTCTGCATACTCCATAACCCTTTCATACCGTATTCCCTCAAGTTTTCCATAAAAAAATATGCGAATAGCGCATATACATCCATCCATACTCCTTACAACTTCAACCGATAACGTGCCATCCGTTATATAATACAGTTCAAAAGACTTGAGAAGATGGAAAACAAGATTTTTATACCCGGTGCCCAAGGTACGAAGCAATAAGATATAAAAAGATATAAAAAAGGGGAAAAAATAAAATCTAGTTTTATCCTTGAAGGGGAAAATAAAAAAAGCAGTAGAGACGAGGATGACGATGAGAACGACCTTTTTATTCCACTTCCTTATACAGCTTTAGCGGAGCATTTTCCCATCATCCATATAAAATAAGTAAAATAACCAACCCGGAGAAAGTATTCATTCATGCAGAGGACTACTAAAAGCGTAATAGTACGATCAACCCATTTTATCTACCATATTGGCAAGTAATATAGGACAAAATGCATGCACACATTAAAACAGAGTATTATAAGTATCTAACAAGTACCATCATCCTTCTCCGTCTCCCCCATCTTCATTCTTATTATGGCTCTGTTTTTTTATACCCCACTTCTATCTTCTATCATTTCGTCACGTTGGAAGTCAACATGTATAATGGTAAAAACCCACACAAGGAGTAAGTAGAGTATGTAGACACTAACTGACTTTTTTCTTTCTCTTTTTTTTCCTTTTCCGTTCCTTGACTTTTCGCTTTCCATTCCATTTTATATTCCATTCATTCATTCATGGAGCCCCCATAGCGTCGCTCTCTTGATGACTTGCAATGAACCAAAAAATACTGCTTCTCTTGGAATACGTAAAAAACGGTAAGAGGGAAAGGAGGAGGAAAAGGAAAAAAGAAATTCCGCTCTGGAAATTGCTGTAGTTTTCAAATGTACCAGAAGGATTTATAAATACATTTTTATGGATGGTATTAGTATAGCTTTATATCTATAAAGAATCTAGTGCCTACCTATTCACCCGAAAGCAAGCAATGCATTCATAATGCATAAAAAATCCAAGGCGGACTAGCCTTAACAAGAACAGATACAGACAGAATAAACGGTTTCATCAGGCAAAAATAGGAAAAAAGTAAGTAGGGAGGGAAAAGGAGGGGAGTGGAAAGAAAAATATAGAGGAGGAAGTGAAGGCATTTAAACATATATGAAGACAAAATAGGAAGATGGAGAAAAAATGGTGGGGGAAAAAAGAAGAAAAAGCGATGAGCATCCGTTTTTTTTGAGGAAAAGAAGTCTCTTTTCCTTTTTTCTCTTTCTCTCACTCTCTCCTTCCATCTTTCTCTCTCTCTCTCATGAAACGTGTAACTACTGGTTGGAAAAGGGCATTACACGGGAGCAATTCAATGCTCTGCACATCCACACACAAACACGTCTTACATATTTCTTCCAAGT
Organism: Lepidocyrtus violaceus; assembly: GCA_034696905.1. NCBI lineage: Eukaryota > Metazoa > Arthropoda > Collembola > Entomobryomorpha > Entomobryidae > Lepidocyrtus > Lepidocyrtus violaceus. The sequence continues at coordinate 11,404 of JAQGAI010002215.1, forward strand.
TGAAAAAATACTACCATCCCAATACCCCCACCACCATCATACCACTATTTCGACATGGAAGCATGGGATTGCATATAAAAAAAATTCGTAGGGAATGAACAGAAAGCGGGGAAAAAATGAGAGAGACTTCGGTTATTCGGTCGGAGTAGTTGGAGTGGAGAGCAAGATAAATGCAATGGATTCACTAAAGTCATCAGTGAAACTACTTGTCTCCATGCATGCATGGGAGACGTACATATCCACTGCTTTGTGGAGCGAAAAGCGAGTACAAAAAGTTTTTTCTCCGTTTTTTTTCTTCTCTCTCCTCCTTTCTCCTTTTCCTATTTTTACTTCTTAAAGCATGAATGAAGAGAAGGATGACAAGCAGAGAGCGTTATTTTTTTCTCTCTTCAAGCCCAAGCAAGCTTTCAAAAATGGCAATTGAGAGTCCACGCGGAGCAGAGTTGTTGATGTCGGAAGGCCACACAGGACTCAAGCCCAGAAAGCTTAAGCCAGCCATTCACAAAAGAGCTTCATTGCCTAGTCTAGAGTTGATAGGGTAGCTTACGAAGGAACCGGTTGGGATTGGCTCTCAACAGAGTGTGGAAAAGAATAAGCCTAGTCAAGCTAGAGTTGGTGTGATGTAACTTGGGTCGCTCTCGGATTGGTTTGCTTACTCGAGCTCCACGTGGATCCCAACAACAAGGAGCTTGCTTGAGCACAATACGATGAGGATCCACATATAACCTAAAGCTTTTTTGAGGGGGAATTAACATGCATATAACATCCTGATAGGGAACATTTTATAGGTATATCTTCACTAATCGAATAGTGCCTTTATAGTTATATCATTCATCTGAAGAAGAAAACAAGTTTATACAGCTTTTTTTCTCTCTCCCCCGTTTATATGAGCACGCTAACAGCGAAAAAAAAAGTATTGGATGTGAAAAAAGTAATGTAAGTTGAATATGTAGTAGTCGTCGTTTCTCGTCTCTCTTCTCGTAGTAGTAGTGATGTTGTTGTTGTAAAGTTAGTAATGCTGGTGGTGGTATTCCTTGGTAGTCTAGTATGTAGTTTTACGTATTTTTTTTCGGGAGATAGTGGCAATCAACCAGCCGAGATCCGATGCCATATTTGGGTAGGGAAATCAGTGGAGAATATTTGGCTCTGGGATCTTTTGTTGTTGAAAGGGCGAACATTTCTGTCGGCCCGGTGGCGCGATAAGTACTGGAGGGGATATACATCTTATACTATACTACATATAACTGGCAGCTATATCAACTCAACTTATTTTATAGTTTTTATACGGTCTTTTTTTTTTCTTATATCATATTGGGATTCTATTATATCCATCTATAAGGAGTAAATAGAAGGTTTTTCTTTTTAGA
>JAQGAI010002216.1:0-12769 GCA_034696905.1 Lepidocyrtus violaceus
CTTGATTTTAAAGGAACATATTGAATCAATGAAGCCTGGATCAGTAGTAGTGGATTTGGCGGCAGAAGCTGGTGGTATTGATGATACCAAAACTGCTGTATGCCCCATTCACTTCACTCAACTTCATATGCCTAATGCATAATGTGTTGCTTTCAACTTTCCCCAAAGTACGTTTTTTTCTCCTTCGGTTTCCTTTCTTGTTGTTGTCAGCAATGTATCTTCATTTTCATGATGTTTCATTCAACCGGTCAGGCAAAAGGCTTGTTTATGTAAAAAACGCAAAGTTTGAATAAGCAAGTCTTTTTGTGTTGTGGCGTAGCAGTATGAAACGTTAGGCATTTTTTACACTGTTTTTACCCTTTTCTTTTGAGTGAGATTTTTTTAGGTTGAATGCTTTGGAATTTGAATGGGATTCCTTGTGCCTGAGCACCTCAAAATTTTTACCGGGAAAATGGTTTGAAGCATCTGCACGGATATTTAGCATAGATAGTGATATGAGAACATTATTAAGGTGTAGTGCAGAAAATGTAGGATTTTTTTTTTGCTCCAGCTATTTCCACATGGCCTACATATTGTGAGAGTCTAATTTCAGAAAGAAATACCTACTTACCCCAATTTTTTAGCATTCTCATCATCTTAGTTCTTTTCTTCCTCTCTCTCTCTTGGTTTTTGTGTAAACTGATAAGGAATGTTTCGCATCTTGGTGGATGAAAACAAAAAAGAGGAAGAACCGAAGGAGGATGATGATCCTGGAGATGATCATTGCATTTGCAAATTTACCCTGGATTCAGTTTCATTTTCCTGGAGTTGAGTTGCTCTTTTCCATTAAGGTATGAAATTTCAAAGAAAAGGGAAAAGCTAGGCTGGAGGTCTGCATCAAAAGGAGAGGAATGAGAAGAAACAAAAGAGGAGGAAGTGAAAAGAGTAAAAAAAACGAAAATGGGGTTCATTCTGTTATTTTAGTTATTCATGAATTCAGGTGTAGCCTAGTTTTGTTTTAAACAGAATATATAAACCTACTTGTATGCATTTAAGATAAGATAGAAAATTGCACTGAAAAAAAACAAAATAACTAAAATAGGAAGGGGAAGGTAAAAGAAGGAACTCATTTTTTTTTAAAGAGCGACTGTTTAAATCAGTGACTCTGACTCTTCATCGAACTAAAAATAAGGAAGGGAGAAAAGAAAGATGGAAAGTTTATAGATACATACTTTTTATAATCTGAGAAGCGGAAAACACATCAATGATTTGAAATGAGGGTAATCAGTCGGAGTAGATTTTCGTTTTTGCGATGAATGAGATGATGAATTTCTGTGAAGATGAAATATTGGAGTCTTTGCTTGTAAAATACTTTACTGACCTATTTTACCACAATGTACTATGTACTATTTGTAAGATTGGAGTAGAAGTGAAGAGGGTTAGGTTGTTCAAGAACTCTGTTTGGCAATGTTCATTTTGCCGACTTATTAAAATATAATTATTACTGCCTGAATCGCAGCGTTATTGAGAAAATCATGTTTAGAAATCGCGTTATTTTGAAACTAAGAAATAGGTGAAAGCATTCCCCGTATTTCCCATTATTAAACTGGAACATGCAGTTCAACTTTACGTTAACTACCAACTACTAATGCTGTGAAGAGGGAGAAAACAGGATGAGATGAGAACCTACCCAAGCTAATCATCCTCTTGACAAGACAAGATCATCACCATGTCATGCATCTGATCATGTAGAGGTAATTTTTCGTATTTATGCTTGGCATGTCTTGAGGAGAAGGAGGTTATGTTATGTATGTCATGTCATGTCAAACTCACTCACCGAGTCGGTTCAGATGTTTTTGTGTACTCATCCTCCTCTGTCGCATTTTTCATTGCTCGGGGCTCTTGTATAATATGCTGCAGTGCTCCAACCGTTCTCTTCCTTTTCAAATTACGTCTTGTGTATACCCAACCCATATTAGTTCCCACCATTTTTATATGAATTTATTACGACAGCCTTCTTGTTTGCGTCCCAGCCATTGTAGTGCTAAAATAATGATATGGAATAGTAACATATCCTCTCTCAAGAGAATGATGATGAGTGGAACAAGAGAAAGAAAACATCCAAAGATAACGGGTTTCTCTCTCGGTCGCTCATCATCATCATCATTCCATTTTATGGGTGTAAAGCTGGAAGGGAAAGCGAAGGAGTGAGTTCAAAAGAAGACACATTATTTATCATCATGTTAAACTGACTACAGTCATCCCGTTCCATCCTCAAAACCAGACCATTGTCGTCATCAGAAACGATGCTGACTAGTACTGTAATTATGTTGGCTCCTTTCTTCTGGTTCCGGTTTGCAAAAATAATATTAAAACTAGGTTATATTGTTGAATTGGATCGAGATCAGATGCAAGAGATCCACTTTTCTACATAAGCAACGGAGAAAGTAAGAGAAATTGGAATATCATGTGGGCTAGGAACGTGAGGTGAGCGCGGATGTAGAACAGCAACATAAAACGTATTTTTTCCACACATTTGTACTGTATTATTTTCTGGTTCGATTTTATTTGTAGCCATGATGGAATCATGGAAAAAGCTTCCTACTGGGTTCGGAACATTTCGCGAAATGCAATTGTAAAAAGGGAATTTATTTGTGCACAAAAAATATGTTCTTGATCATCAAGATCACCAGCATTGTTATGCAATGCATTGTTAACAGCATCTCTCTTGCGTAATATATCCTGACAGAAGCAAATTGGGACAAGTGAATTGTAAATATGAATAATGAATATCTGGGAAAATTTTTGCTTAACAAGGGCTCAGTGATGATGACATACAGACTGAATTACTACAATGGGAAGAAATAACTGTAGCTGTTAGAGAACGTATCGTAACATTGAAAAAATTCACACAAGTGTAAAAAAAAGTTTTTTTTCGTTTTTCAAGGAGAAAGTAAGCTCATTTCAAAATCATTCTACTAATGACAATGTGAAAATAGGGGGGGAAATTCGAGTCGAGGAGGAAATGGAATTGTGCAAATTTGTTTAGAGCACAAGGTCTCCAAGAAATACAATAGGAAAGGATGAGAAAGCGAAATAGGTTTAGAGTGGTTCATTTTTCATATATGCACATGACAGTGCTATGAATATATTTATTGTTATATGAAAGCTAGCATGAAATGATAAATATATTAAATAAATTGATACGAGATTTTTATTCATTCCTTTCATTTCCAATTATTATCATACACATTTTTCATTATCACATTTGCTTTTAACGAAAGAGAAAAAAAGTCATTTTTCAATTCAACTGACTGTTGAGTATTTTACCGAGTAACAAGTTGCTCCAATCTCACTTTTTATATCTATTTGAGCATACATTTGGGTGATTTTTTGCATCCGATTTAAGCTTTATTTGCGTTTTGGGATAACTTGTATTTTGCATTTGCATTACAGTATCAGTTTATACTCCATACAATAAGCCTAAAAATCAAATACCAAACTTAAAAAGAGAAGCTGAAAGAATTGGAGCGGAAAGAACTGGTTGAATATTTGCTTCGTTCGGAAATCATTCGGGTATAGTGCAATAGCATGCCACATTCTGCAAACTTTGGAAATATTCAGCGTGAAAAATTTTATAGTCTAATCTATCCCGACGAAGATAATGACCTGTTACAATTTAAATTGGTTGCTATTCTTTTAAAATTTTAACGACTGTTTGATCTAAATCAATATTAAATTCATGGATCACGAAGTGTAAAACCGAACTGTGAAAAATAAAAAAAATAGATCTAAAATTAGGAGGAACTTTATATTTGTCGTGTACATTAAATTGAATTGACTTGATTTCCTGGTTACGCAACATTCAAAAACTGCTTTGGGGAGAAAGTCGGAGGAAAAGATAAAAGTTTAAAATAAAGTTAGCAAAAGAATAAAGTCTGGAAGGAGTGAGAGAGGGAGAATTGCAAGGTAAATATTTCATAAATTGCTTCTCCCCCGGCACTTCGTGTGTGGTCCAACCACCCTCACAGACTAGTAAATAATCTCTGTTGACTTTTCCGAGATTTCCCCCAAAATAAGATGTAATGCTCTAGGGAGGAATATTTTTGACGATAAGTTCAACAACTATCTGCATATTTAACCGGTACGCGGGTATGAAAATTGTTCACTTTCCCTCAACTTCCAGAAACTTTGTTTTCTTCGGAGAAAATAGATATTGAAGTGTTGGCCGAAGTTTCCCAGAAAATCCTGGAGAAGTCTGAAACTTTGCTGAAAAAAAGCAAGTAAAATCATTATCTTTTATTCATAACCGCAATGATGACAACAAAAGTATGGGGAAATACAAAGAAAATTGAGCCGGCGACCAAACAATGACGTCCCATTCCGTAGTAGACAGAACAAGAAGCAGTTCTTTCTTCCACATTTTGAGCATGGACGCTTTCTTCAGGAAAAGTAGATTTTTTTTTTGTATTTTTCCGTGTTCTAAACTGTTCCAAGAAATGAAAGGAGAAAGGGGAAAAATAACTAAAAAGATAAGTTCTCTATCGATAGGGATGGCTTTTTACATAAATTCATAACTGGGAAGAAACGAAAACTTTTCCCCGTCAATACAGGCTCATCAGCGGACCAAGACATTTCTCTATTCCGATGTAATTGTGCTCAGATATCTTTTAATATCTATAAAACTGGTTGGAGAAAAACTGCTGAAGGAAGATACAAGACATCAACCTTTCTCCTTGATTACCGCTGGGCCAGCTCAGCTCAGCTGCTTTTCTCGCCTTATAAATAAATTGTCTTTTATGAACTCCTTTCCGTTTTTCATCGTCCTATCAGTTCCAGATAAAAGTTTTTTGCTCCTGAGCATTTCCGGGAATTTGGCAGAAAGAGAAAGTTTTTTTGGCTTGCAAGGGAAAGTTTTGAGTTTTGACTTGATTTTCCTTCACGACAAAGAAAAGGTGATCAACTTTTGTATTTTTTATTCATCACTTTTTTTCAAAAGAAGTAATCAACTCATATCTTGGCCATATTTGCCATCATCCATTCAAGCTCAAAAATATTCCAATTTTCCCAGGAAATTGGAAATTGTTGCGAATTTTAGTTGGAAAAGAAAAAAGTAATGGGTTGGTATTCATCAGTAAACCGGTTCGTGCTGCTGAGGGCTTAATTAATGGCAATTCAGCGTCCAGCTGTATGATACTCCTTTTAATTTATGATTCGATAGCATGATCAGTGTTCCTAACTAGTTTGAAGTAGTTCCGTGTAAAAAGCATATGATTTTTAATATAATTAAGGTTACTTAAATATGCTTTTAGAGTTATAACTGGAGCAGCACAACTGATAAGAAGTCAACAAATCATGAGTTCATAAATATTGAATGAGAATGTTCTCGCATGTCCCATATTTTGTTTTTATATTGGACATGGACACTGCAAAAGTGAAATGATATGTGTCACGAACGAAGTCTAGAAAACCAGTGTGTTGTTTCAAAGGAAAAAATCGAGCAAAGTGAGCAGGAAGGAAAAAAATCGACGAGATTGGCTATATGCGAATGGGAAGGAGAAAGTGAAAAATTAGCTACAGCTACTACAGCAAAAATCTTATGTCCTTTTCAAATCCACACTGGCGAGCAGTCACAAGTCCGAATGAATGTGACTGGGATGATTGATGGCGCTGTATACGCAGCGGAAGTAATGACATGGCTTATGCATAAAATAGAAAAAAAAGTTGACCAAACTGGAATGTATCATGCAAGAATATGACAAAGACTATGGATTTTTGCCGTAATCCAAAATTAGCAGTTTATTTATAAGTAACCGCTGTTATGGGTGGGTAGGCATAATATGTTTTGCCGTATTATGATATGGGTGGAACGTAGGACCCTCCTTCTTCATCCCAATTAAGTATGAATAAACATAATCATTCGTTATAGCTGAGAAGTGTCAAGTTTGAAGCGCTTGAAGCGTTTAGCTTTTATTAAACTTGAGCTTCTGCAAATCCAAAAAATTAACTCACAAAGGTTGAATTCCCATCAAAAGGCTCTGATTCATAATACCAAACACTATACATGGCTTTACTTCAACATTCAGAATTGCAACTTAAATGGCAATTCCCAGCTTGTTAAAAGGGGGTCAGAACAGGAGTAAAGTACAAATAAGAGAAAGAAACCCGCAATAACATGTCACACTTTTTTATTATTAACATTATTACTACTATGTATTAGTATTCCTGATGATGATGATTATGATTGTAATACATATTAGCACTGCTACTAGATTATTATTAAAGTCACGGCTGCTGACTGAGATTTGGTAAACAGAATTAGGTAGTACTTCTTCCAAAGCTACAAACAACACTCTTAAGCCATGTAAAAGAGAACTATAATAATAACTATTATGGAGAATAGTTGGTTGTTAGCTTCTTGTTTGAGTGTGCCTGTATGAATTTGTTGGCAGTTGGGTACTTTTCCTCTAAAGCATGAGGCAGAGGAAACTGGGCAAAATGGTAATTGCATTGCAAGCGCCCCTTGACAAACAACCTTTTTGCATTAGCTGCTGTCAAAATTGGGAGTGATATGGATTTTAAATGTGTATGTTTCGCAGACATGCCGGCAGCCTGGCCCACTTATGCACTGGCAGTTAAGTCAAGTGCTGAATAAAGTTGGCCACTAAATGGGAAATTATAAAAGGATAACTTATTTGTTTCACTAAATTAATAAATTGTTCTCGCTAATGGATAGAGAAAACGGCAATGATATTTAAGCTCCTATGAGCAGTGAGCGCGATATCATCATCAATGATCGGAAATCATCGAATCTCATTAGTTGAACTAAAAGTAAAAATTACACTAATCAGTGGGGTGGAGGTATTTATTGATGTTTTATGTGTACCAGGGTGGAATAAAGGTGGCATGCTAAATGATGATTAAGATGAACACGTGAATACGTCAAGAGAAAATATGTAAAGGATAAAACTGAGAGGGTTAGCGTTAGGCTGCTCTAGTTCATTCAAAAACCGTCAAGTTTGTTAAATCTATCAAGAAGTTTCCAGACTTACAGAAGATCTCCCTTTGTGTCAACGACCTGCTTCAACCAGAAATTAGACAGTAATAGAAAAATCTAAAATTAATGGACTTCAAAAATACAGAATTGTAATTGCTGTGTGGATCAAATAATGTGTGGCTGCAGAAGTTAAAACAAAATCATTTTAATCAACTAATGAATAGCTTCTTTGCTAACGCTTTGTGCTTCAGTACAATAATGCTACATTTGATATACTCGCTTCCAGTGTGTTTATGAAGTTACTTTGAAAACTAAAAATATTTATTTTTTCTATTTTTTCAGGTAAGACTGACAACTTTTTAACTTGTGGTTATCCTCCCATCTGATTCCTAGAGATTCAATTTTTTTTCGTAGAAGGTAAGATGAATGAACTGATTTTCATTGAAAAATGTAAGCCCATTGATTCAAAAAGAATGGATCACATCCCAAACCAAAAACCCATATTATATCTCCAACATGATTTGGTCAAACCCACCTCCCCAAAATCGTATTTGGTTGAAGAGTGACTCGTGCAAACGAAAATACGTGCTTTGGACAGTTTCCTAAACTTAATAATTGAGCTTGTGTGTCCCCTCCAATTTCTTTTACCATATCATCCCTTTTTATTTCACCTAAGCAAGCATCATATACAAATAGCTCCGCAAATACGTCGTGCGGACACGTTCTCCTTCCCTTCTTCCTTCTCAACCTGAATGGCTGGGCATGCACATCAGACCTTAACACACGTAAAACATGCTGGTTCCGTTCCAAAAAGTGACAGAAGGAGAGACACAACCTAGAAATGACAACTTCGTTTCGTGGCTGTATCGCTATAATCAAATGCAGTTTTGCGGGATGATGACTTGATGGCTTTGTCTACAACTATTTTGCAATTTCACCGCAAAACAGTTAACCGCAGAGAGAAAATATTCAGAATCCCCATTTTAAAAACTAACCTTAATTTATTATAATATCATCATCATTCCCATCATATGCCACTTACTATTATCATATCAGGATCGTAAAAATGTGCTTCAACTTGAATGAAATTCTACATAACCAACTAACCACATTATGCGACACCGTCACATCGTCATTTTCGGAGTGTCGCGCTGTAAAAGCTTGAGAAATTTTCCTCCGATTGTCTTGAAATGTAAAAGAAAGACAACAATGGAATGACAGTCACTTTATGTGTAAAGTGCATCAAAAAGAAATACATAGATTTGTTGACAAGTGACAAAAACTTTGTTAAATTCAATTTTCAGTTTAAGAGAGAGATAAAAAGTAAAGTAATTTTTTTAGCAAACGAAATAAAATGTTTTTAAAAAATGTTAGATTTGGGAGAAAAACGAAGTGAAATGTTTGTTTGGGAGGTAAAACTGTTTCACTGGTGGTGGTTGCTGGGCTGATACCTTTTAACGAGCTTTATCTTGTCGTTTTGCTAAAATGTATAAGAATAATTGTGACTGTATGCAAATCGCAAATCTAAAGTTGGTTTAGATGTTTTTCCTTCATTAGGGCTAACAAGTTGAATCGATAAGAGGAACAGCCTAACATGAAAAATAGGAACATGACATGGGAGAGGTGGAGGAATGACAAGAAAATCAAGACAAAACACATATTTTTTCTGTGAGTTCTAGATAAGTTTCTTGATGCATTTGATTGAAGAAGAAAGCTTTTAAGCTAAAACAAGAGGAATGAAAACAATATTTTAAAACGACTTGTTTTATTCTCCTATTCTGATTTTTTGCGGAGGATGATGATTAAGAGGTGATGAAAATCTTGTAAAACGTTTTTTTATGTGGATTATTCAAAACTCTAAGAGCTTGATTGTTTCTAGAAAAATTAAGTGATGTGATGAGAACGGTACTTGACATGATCTCCCAAAAATTGGGCTAACAATAAGTAGGCTCAGCTCTCAACATAAATCTTCCTACTCATTTAAAAAAAATTTCTGACATGACTCCCTTTTAAATCATCCGACTATTGTATTTGCATGCAATGTCTTCCTATTTATTTTAGAGGAAGAACAATCCAAAAGTACCGGTTTTATAACGAAAACAAACAATGCATAAATAATCCCAATTCAAAAACATTTTATTTAAACCAAGGAAAAATAACAGAAACCAAAGCGAAAAATAAATTCACTACAGAGGATAAGAGAAAAGCAAACCGATTTAAGGATAAGAGGAATAAGAGGTGTCATTTCTGCTAGCAAAACATCTTCATCATCATCAACATCAAAGCTCATCTTATCATCATCACATCACCCTACGCCACTCTAAATACAAAACCAAATATAACAGATCATGTTCAATTATCTTTAAGAAAAACAGGCCTTGGCTCTTGCATAATCAGCGACAGTCTAGCCATTATCTTGATAAACCTGTGTCAGGATCGTGTTCCTCCTTTTGCGAAAGAGGAAGATGCTTTTTTGGGGGTGAAACAAAATTCTCAACCATTTTACTATACCGGTATTTCACCCATCAGGTTCCTTCTTTGCATTTATCACTTCCTGCAAAATCATTTCTGACAGATTGAGTTTGATTAGGCAGCATTTAGAAGAAAAAACATGAAAAGATGTATGGTTTTGAACTTGAGGTTCCGTACCCAAAACTTTTAGAAGGAAAATATCATTAGAAAATATTGTTTTTTTTTTGGTTTTTCGTCGTGCTCATGACTGTGACTATGACAAAAAGTTTACTTGTCATTATCATGAGTTTTGTATTCATTTCAGTCACGACAAGAAAAATCCCGTGGAAAATGGTTACAAAAAAGCACGCACATTTCTCCCACACGTTATTATTATTATTTTTTTCAGAAGATGAAATGATGATATGGGATGATTCATGAATTCATTTCCTGTACACGTTAATGTTAATACATGTGAATTGAATGAGTGTGCCCATTTTACGATGATGATGAGTTTGAGGAGAATGGTTTTGATCATCGTCATTATAATATCGTCTTTTATATGTTATGTATTATGACTTGTTCATTACCCCATTGTCATATACATAAATATAATATGGGAGCTTTTACGGTGGTTAGCTGTACAGTTTTTTTAGATGGTTTTCCATGGGTGACAAGGCACGACCACGACAAAAGATGAGGGAAAGAAACCTAGTGAGGATTACTTTACGCAGTCGAGTTTTTTATAACTTCTGTGGAATGCATATTTTATGTTACTTTTTTGTATGTTTTTACTACTCTACAAAGACATCGATAAAAATATCTATTTGGTAGTGCAAATGACTTTGTTTTGTGGAGATATAAAAAAAAATTGGAAACGGGACTGTCAAAATATTATTTTTTACTGACGGAGTGGTTCTGTCCTTTGTTTCGGATGGTAGCAATACCGATGTCATCATGATGATACAATCAATCGTTAGGCGGTCGTAATTGAGGTAACAGTGGCACTCATATGGATAACTCAGAACGTGATTGATGAAGATTGATTGTCATACTTTCCCGATTGGAATGAGTCGCAAAGTACAAATGGATAGACACCCTACTGTTTCAATACGAATACAGTGTTGGTGAAAGAAAAGTGATAGAAAGGGGATAGTTTCTTTCTTCCAAATTGTGATTATAGGTATATTTTTAATATTGTAATTAATGTCTGTTATAATCAAAATGCATTTTCATTCATATTTCAAACAGTATTGAAGCATGAAGTACAACTTTGTACTACTTACCTAAACTATTTTCGTCTTTTTTATATTCTCGAAATGAGTTGCAATATATTTTGATATGTATTTTATTTTTTTCCCTTTTCCATTTCACAAAGGATCAACAGCAAGCCCCCATGTCTCAAGTAGATCTCGTCGAGGGATTCGGAACAGATCTTTCTTTTTGCTGTCTCCCATCTCCCATGTCTCTCAATCTTCATTCATATTTAGCTGCTTCGCTTCGTCCCGTTTCATTTTCCTAGTAATAATGTTATAATGTTTGTATGTTACGGTAATGGTTGCGTGCTATACTTGTATGGGTGGATGGATGGGCTGTGTACTTTTTTTTGGAAATAACAACGCGTGTATGACTTACTTAATGCCATGCAATCCCTCAAAATGCATATAAATCCAACCCCATTGCTGTTTTTCCTTCTTCTAGCAAGCAAAGAAACAGAATTGTCTAATCTACCTAAGAAATAATCGTTAAATTTTTGTTCGTTATTTTGCTACTTCTACATTGCATTATTGCATGCATGATGCACTCATGTTGATGATTGTCCAGGGAATAGAGTTGAGTAGGCAGCTGTGTGCATTCCCTTTTACTTTTCATCCTTATTTACAAGAAAGCTAAGTAAGTCTGTATATTTTTCGCTAAATAAGAATCCTGAGAGGAGCTATGAGACTAAAGGATACACTTTCTCGTGTAATACTTACTTACGTAAGGAGGTGGCGGCGTCTGTGGTATATGATGAACAGCGGTATGTACCTTTATCCCTGTACATCTATTAAAATCCTTTTTTAAACATATTTTTTATTTTCAGTTTTGCATTACTTGCTCTTTCCTTCTCTCCATTTATATTCATTCATAAAAAGTAGGAATGGAACACAAGAGGAAATTTATCATGGGAAAAGCTCATCCTTCTGTACTCGTCTCTGTCTCATCATCATCCCCATCATGTGGATGTTATTTTGATGTGAAATTTTATTTTCCTTGTGTATTTAAGGAGAACATTAACTTGATCACCATCATCATCCTCACCGCCATACTTTTACTCATAATCCTGTTTTCTCAGCATCTCAAGCTAAAGCCCACAATTCAAAATAGAAATATCTCTTCTATCATCTCGAAAATGTCAGGCCTAACAGAGCCAAGTCAGTCATAGAAAAAGAGATGAAGAAGATTTTGAATACTTATGATGTGATATGGCTTATGAGAAGCATGCAAAGGTAGCGGTAGGTAGGTGGTACATTATAGGTGGGAGAAAGACGCAGCAGTCATAAGAAAAAAAGTTAAAATAAAGTAGAAATGTAATTTTCTGCCTCTCTCTCTTACAGATTGTCAGTCATACACAGCACATATATTGCCACAGAAGCATCTTGGTCACAGCATGCTTTGACGATTTTTCATAACTCATTTTTACCTTCACATTTTGCCTTCAACATTCTGAGCCGTATGCAAAGACCCGTCTGTCACACAGCTCATCTCCATCTTCATATCCCTTTGAAAGAAGGAGAGAGAAATAAGTCACAAATAATTTTGTTTATTCATGAATGAGAGTAAAGTTGAATTTACGCTCACGTAGGCGTATGCAGGCAGGTAGCTATTCCGCTTTATGAACTTTTTCCTGTAATGTGGCAAGTTTATTTTTTCTTCTTTTTTAAACTCATTTACATATTCAACTTATCCCAATGCGAACATTTTTGCTCTCTTTTCTCCACAAGTGGAGTTTTTTCTCCTTGACAGGAAACAACAAACGTTTTTTGTAAAAAGGGATAGAATAAAAATAAAGAGTGAAAACCTCAAATTTTGATTTACAAAAAAAACTTTTACTCTGCTCATTCCTAATGGTCTTCCTATTGTGTTAGGATTGGAAATGAAACTTTTTCCTAGTTGGAATGCTATTTTTATGAACAAATTTATCATAGGTGGAGTAACAGTGGCTTGATTAATGCTGTTCTTTTGACGTGTCCTGGGAGTGATATGTTTCCCGGTATGATATAGCCCATGGTCCTCGCTAATTTATCTATATTATACCGATAGTAACCTCCTGTCTTGATACTGTTGCGGCAAACCTATATT
>JAQGAI010002217.1:0-12766 GCA_034696905.1 Lepidocyrtus violaceus
CATTTGGATGAGGCGAGGGTGGCAGAATGACTTTTGAGTTGGACTGAAACAATTGCTTTCTATGCGGATGGCAAATTTTGAAAATGAATGAGGATTGCTTTCTCCCACTCCCAAGACAGTTTACGGCTTTACGGGATGATTCATAATAAAACTGAAAAAATCCGTTGATGCAGTTATTTAAGTAGATGCAGACTACTGCCTCCGCTAACTATCTTTAAACCCGAACTCCTGCAGTAATATAGGCAGGTGTTACAACCATATAAATGCTATTTGAACAGTCTGTTGCAAAAGTTTATATATGAACTATGACTGAGCAATTCATATAATTTTTTACAGATTTCCATTTGATAAGTTCGTTTTGGAGATGGAAAATTTTGAAGTTCAGGAAACAGCTAAAATCCAAAGATCTTATATTGCATATATCTTATATATACAGCTAAAATCAGCATATTGCAATATGTATTGTAAAATGACTCTAATAAGATTTGATGTAAGAAGCTGATTGGAGCTGAGCTGCAGGGATTTTACTCATCAAGTGCTATATGCTCACTTCTTTCTGAAATGGGTTAAATATGACCTTGTGGTCAGAAATTTATGAAACCGATGAAATTAACTTGAAGACTGACATACGAAAATTAACCTGCCTCCAGTTAATCCCTAATTTAAAAAAATATATATGTCTCAACCTACTTAAACTGATTTAATAAATTGACTAATTGTGCTGACTTCTTATTACCTGTTAATCAATGTGCAATAATCATCCAGCGAGAGAAACTAGCCGGAAGCTAACTGTCTAAAAAAATCGCATCGTGTTCATCCTTATTTAATAAAAATAAATAAACTAATTAGAGGAATTTTAAAATTGTTTCCGGTAAAACTGAACTGGCATCTTTTACACCGTTTCCACATGTCCATGACACGAGTCATGATTTGGCTGAATATTTTCCTGACAATAGCCAACAAGTCTAAATCAATTGTGATGTTGATGCAATGTACTGCAGTATGTTATTGTGATGATGTCGAAACTGGCGAAAGCTTAGAGTATCCATGTAGTAAAGGCGAAAGTTTAACCATTTCCTATTTCGGGGGATGATGGAGCGCTCCGTCATTATCAAAGACTTTCTGAATAAACAAGCGTATATAATACACAGGTCAGCGTTGTATAAAGCATCCCAAATTTCTAAATTATGAACTATTGAACATTGAGCAGCGATATCAAAAAAATGAACATGATTCCGAAAGTCCAAGATTCCTGTAACTCATCGCCAGTGTCAGTTTTCTAGACATCTTGGGCAATAAGTTTGGAAAAAAATCCACCTATGCCCGCTTTCTCTGATAGAATCACTGCTTCTTGAGATACGCATTATAAAATTTCAGGAAAGCGAAAACAGTTTTATCTGGAAATCTATGGAAGTAAATCCAGATTCCATTAGCAAAACTTCCATTTCCCCATCGCTTTCTACAGTTTCTACATCCATTTAAACTTACAAGAAAACCATTTCACATAACAAGTTGCCCTTTTATCTTATTTTTTTAATCTTTTGTAGCTATGCTATATGCTATACTTATATGGGAACCGGACCGGACCGAAGAAGGATAATCAATCATGATCAATGACACACACACAAAAGTAGTGAAAGCACTCACAAAAAAAGTTTTGAAAGGTTTGTCATACATACCTTAAAATTTTCCCTGACTATGTACTTTCACCCGCTGCCCACCAGAATCAAGTAAGTCGTCAAATCCTCAAGGTCACGTGGAACTAGATTCCAACAAAAAGAATCCAAGGATGTTCTCACATCCTTCACGTAACTTAACTTGGTCCAACCAAAGTGTCCCAAATACCCGGAAGTCAATCTGAATCACAATAGTTCAACCAAATATACTGTATACATAAATTCAAAGCCTCACCTCATCATTCAAAAACCGACGGCACTCAACAATAAGTTAATTAACTCAAATCCCATACTTTCAATCTCTCCCATAAACTTTTCCAGATTGCTTTTGTCTTTCTCCTACACTAACAGCACCACCAACCACTGTATCTGTATTTGTGTTTGAGAACACTTGCAAATATCTTTTTTCCCCTTTCTCCTTACAATCAATTCCCAGCGCAATTAGAAATTAGGTTAGGACAGCACTAGTAGCAAAACACTCCACTATATATCACTCTCCTCGTTCTTTCAAGTGGCTCTATTCTATACTTATCACCAGCTATAGTCTTCCTTTACAAAAAAAAATATTTTCCAATTTCCACTCATTTATTTCATACTTTGCTAATGAAGGGAAACCCTCACATAGTCCATTTCACTCTTGTGTCCTTTTAACTCACATACATACATATACATCCCAACAAAACACAATCACTTGTTTACCTATTATTATTGTTCATTCCCATATTACTTTACATGCCCATCTTCCTCCTCCGGCGAAGAAAAATAAAGGATGTAAAAAAAAACCAAATGAATTCTCAGTCATTATTACACTCACTCAAACCATAACACAGGGACAGAAACATAAACACATTTTCATACGACACGACATCATTCAAAGAGCTTCTATTATTACGGACACTTTCAATTCAATTCAAACCCCATAGTACGCACACATGTAGCAAACATACATGGTCATCATCATATCGTATCCTTCATTTCAATCCTCTGATTTTTTTTTCAAAAACAAAAATATAGGCTAAAAATTTCACGTTCAAAAAATATCTCTATCTCTCTGTTTATTTGTGTGGTGGAGGCTCTCGGTTTTTTCTTCTTCATTTGAGTATTTGTACTTGAAATGAAATATCCTTCTACAGTATTTGGAGCCCAGTATTTGAATAGCTGGCTCCTCGCACTCCTCCAAAAGTTACGCAAACATTGCATCAAAATTAACAAGCAAGTTGGGATTCTCCCCATGCTACTTTCACTAGGGAAAATATGATCCATTGAAAGCCCAACTTTATGAATGAGCTGGCTCTTAATTGGAGGAATTGAATTTGGAGGAGTTACCCAAGAGGAGGGAGGGAAAGGTGAGGATTTTATGGAACATGTGCAACTTCCGGATGGATTGGAGCGGAGGCCCCGCCTCCTTTCTGGCCACCTTCTCAAGGAGTTCAGATAAAACCCAGAGAGTTTTCAGAGTTGGATGGATCCATCCATTTGAGCTTGGGAAAGTGAGGCATGTTACGTGGATCCCGGCTTAGAACAATGGGGGAGCGTAGCAGCTCCTCTCTGTGCATCAGCTAGGGATAGTGTCCATTACATAACCGGGAATAAGAACAAGTTTTTTTGTGCTCTTGCTTTTTGTACATTCGGTGAATAGTAAATATTTTGTAAATAGTAGTAGGAGAGTAGGAGGGCTACGGACGGACGGAGTAAATGATATGACATGTGCATCATGTCATGTCTGCATGTGTACGGAAGCTGAAAGTAGTTAGGTATTAGGTATAGGTAGGTACATAAACCTCTTGTTTGTTTGCTTTGGATGAGAGCAAAAAAAAATAAACAACAAAGTCAAAAGAAACGCTGGCCATTCAGCAGTAGTTTTGTTTTGCACGTGAGAAGGAAAATAAAGCGTATGACAAATTAGCAGATCCGATTCCAATCATGCCATCTCGGAATTTTGTTCTTAATCAAACTAAAGTAAAATTACATAATTGATGATAAACCATTTGGATTACCTAATATTATTATTCTTCTTTTTTAAATATTCTCTGCTGCTCCTAAAATGACACGATGCACATTATTACTATAATGATGAAGGGACAGGTCAAAAAGGTTAATTACAGATAAAATGGGATGCAACCTATTTCAAATAAAACATGTTCATTGTCAGAAGCCACAATTTGAGAAAATTTTCATTCTTTCATTCTTACTGACTGAAAATTTCATTCATTCAGAAATTGGTAAAAAACTATGAAAAAAATTATTTGAGCTTGAGCCCCACCTACATACCTTCCTTTAAAGCCCAAATATGTATATTCCTTTTTCTACCTGTGAAAAGAAAGCTCTTTAAAAATTAAATGATTGTTTTTTTTTGTTGGATTTTCTGATTTTTTTTCCCCTCCTTCAATAATAGAACCGTGCTTGGATGATGTGATAAAGCATGAATAAAAACAATTCTCCTTTCTCCCATTTCATATGATTAGGTACACACACAACATTCAATATTCAAAGCATGTTTTCATATGAAAACAGACACTGTCATATGTATCATGTAGGTACATATTATTATACTGTTATGTTATGCTCCAAATCCCATTTCCAATGTGGGTACCTACACTCCACAATCCACATCCTGGCTGGGCTCTGCTCCTGGTATGGTGGTTATGCTATGCAGGGAAGGAAAAGGGTTATGCTACTACCGGCTGGTTTGGTTCCTTTTCTTTTGTTATGTTCAACGTATCCCAAACCTGTAACCACTTGTTTTTTATATTGCATTATTGTTCCCATATCCATAACCATATCCTCAGAGGGAGCATACTACCTCCTTAACCAAACATACATACATGGAAAACTACACCCAGTTATATGTAACTTCCACATGTATTATTTGTAAGGCTCCCTTTCTCCCTCTCTGTCTCTTTAAGCTGATAAAAAAGGATATCAAGGGGCAGGCAGCTAGCAGAGAGCAGAGCAGAGCGGACAAGGTATATACATAGTGGACTGACTGGAGTGAAATAAAAATTCTCCAGGGCACTCACTCACACATATCATATGAACATAATACAATACAGTCACTACTACTTTTCCCCAAACCATTGTATGGAAAATGGAATGGAGTCTAGAGAGAGGAAAAAAAATTAAGCTGGAACTAGAACTACTTACTACATCCATCCATCCATATATGTACGTGATATACCTACTCTAAGCATCTTTCTATTTTTTTATGTACGTGGATGGAAGTAAGCAGAAGAAGAGAAGGAAAAAAAGGTTTAGAATTACATGATGATGATGATGATGATGATGAAGAGGTTCAACTATTTTCCCCTGCTCTTTCTCTCCCTGACTGTGTGTGTGTTATTTGTATTAAAAGGAGTACTTTCCTGGGAAGGCTTTTACTTTGACGTTTAGAACTTGTAATAATGAGAACGTATTTATGAGAGAGAGGATCAACTTTCTCGGTAATAAGGACCTCTCTCTCTCTCCTCAAGAAGACCTCATCCGACCCAATCCAACATAACATAACATATAGGCTGGTTCTTTCTTTTGGAGTATGGTTTTGGTTGTGTGTGTTGGTAAAGCGGAGAGTGTAAAAAAAACGGGTATCATCGTGATCCAATCCAACCGTCATCAGCAGATTGGGGAAATCCCTTTGCTTTTCCCTGTGAAACTGTGGACTGAGGAGAGGGTATTAATGCTCCAGTGCATAAAAGTACGTTGTTCTGCTAATTTCTCCTGATTTCATTTTCTCTCTCTTACATGGTTATGGCTAGATAAGTTCTGATAAAAATGACGACATGGATGGGACAGAATTTTGAAAGGGAAGTATTCATATGGGAAAAATATTGGGGAAGAGAAATTAGCAAGGAGAAAACAACTACATTAATAAGTAGGAAATAATAAGGTCAATCCTCTCTTAATTTTTTTCTGTAATATGTAAAATAAGTTTAGGTGTGAAATGTGGGAATAGAAATAAATAGTAAAACAAACAGTGATTTTCAAGACGGGGAAAGTGGATGATTTTCGGTTATGTGATGTAATCACAACTTTCATTCCTGGTGAAAGCGTCTAGTCAACTACTAAAATCGAACAATGGAGAAAGCAACAGTGATTTATGGTATTCAAAGCGAAACCTCGTAAAAAGTAAAATCCTCGTCAGTATTATTGCTTGAGTGAAAGCAAATCTCAAAAAGTGGTTGGTTCGGTCTTGTTAAAAAAAAATCTTGTTAAATTATGTTATTTCCCTCAATAACCGTAAAACGAGAGATAGTTTCCGCTCACATCATAATTACTCTGAATCATTACAGTGGAAATAGACGAGTCACCTTTAGCTAATGAAGAAGTGATTTGGTTGTAACTGAATTGCTCTGCCGTCAACATCAATCTAGTCACTCTCTAGTCAACTGAAGATGGACTTACTCCACCTCTGCTCATCTGTAACCCTCCTCCATTTTCTGCGCTAATCAAAGGAGCAAATCCATAGAAACTTTGGCGTCCTTTGCCCGCACCCCACTTTCTCCAGTTGTCCTAACGAACGAGCGCCGTTACTGTGAAGATTTTATTTTTCACAGGCTTACTTAGTAACAAAATATGTAAAATGAGGATAAAGGCTAATTATTCCTCAACATCACTAGATTCATTATGCTAGCCAGTTCCACATTAAAGTTTCCTTCAAACAGAGACCAAAATTCCTAGTGAGCCGTAAAATATGTAATAGTCACAAGGAAATTTTTACTCCACTGATTTGGCGAAATCTCCTGATTCATCCGGACTTGACCCTTCCACGATGTCAAGTCAAGGCCACTCCAAGGACCCGGGAAAACCCTCGCATGATAATAATAAAAGTGAAAACAGCAGCAAGGGCAGTGACAAGCACGGCTCTCCGCCGACCAAGTGGAAGCAACCGATATCCAGCTCCAGTCCCATTTCCGGCTCACCACCCATCACCCATCCAGGACCGTCCTCCAAAGTCCAGACCACCACCCCGGGTATGAAGGAAGGGGTTGGTGGTGGTGGTGTTGGAACTAAAGGGAAGAAAATGGGGAACCATCACACTCCTGGGAGGGAGGAGCACAAATCCGATGTCCCAATCCTCGTCCCCATCCCCGTCCTCCAGGCATCTCCAGACGTGGACGGGCTGCTCCGTCTCAAACTGGATGCTGTTGGCGGTGCGATGGACGTCCTCATCGGGAATGGCTTCCCACGCGGGAGCTTTCTCCACAACAGTAATGATCAGGGGGGCGGCTCCGACAACTCCGACAACTACTCCGACCACGAGAGCGGGAGTAGTATGGGGGAGGGGGCTCAGCACAGCGGGAGGAACAGTAATCAGTCTCCTTCCGACTCCTGCGCCCTCCAGGCCACTCACATATCCGTGCTCCCGGAGAACGTCCTCGAGAACATATTTTCCTTCATTGACCTGGGTGATATACGCAATACGACTTTGGTGTGTCAGGAGTGGAGTAGGGTGATTAGTGATGAGAACAATGAGGTGTGGAGAACTCAGTGCTTTAAGCGGATGAGTCGTGATGTGGTGTACTCCGAGATACTGAGCTCCTGTGCGACGTTCAAGGCCAAACTCAGGGCGCACATACATTCTTGGAACCCGCTAGACTGCTCAAGAAACATTTATGTGAAGCCGAATGGGTTCACCATCCACCGGAACCCCGTCGCCCAAAGTACGGATGGTGCTCGAGGAAAAATAGGCAAGCAATTAAAACTTACCATTTCATCAATCAAATTCCTTCATGAAGTGACCTATTTACTAATGAAGTGATTCGTATTATTCAAATGATTTAGGTTTTAATCGCGGTAGACACGCCTGGGAAATCGTCTGGGAAGGACCCCTGGGAACAGTGGCCGTCGTAGGGGTGGCTACCCAACAGGCCGAAGTCCGGGCTCAGGGTTACATAGCATTACTGGGGAAGGACGACCAGTCCTGGGGCTGGAACCTCGTAGAAAATCTGCTCCTCCATAATGGGGACTCCCAAGGGAACTATCCCGTCATTAACAATGCTCCTCGATACCAAGTAAGAAAAAAATTCCTCCGACATCCACCACCACCTCCTCCTCCCCTACTAATCCCCTCCCACCCCATGCAAAAAATTAATCTAATCTTTATTTCAACTTGTTTTATTTTTTCAGGTCGGGGAACGAATCCGAGTCATCCTGGACTGCGAGGACAACACCCTCTCCTTCGAGAAAAACTTTGAGTTCCTGGGCGTCGCATTCCGTGGACTTCCGAACAGGGAAAAACTATATCCCGCAGTGTCCGCCGTCTACGGGAACACCGAAATATCAATGGTTTATCTGGGTCCACCCTTAGATGGATAGACAACACCAAAAAAAACAACAACAAATTCTAGTTCTACTTTTAAAAAATCAAACAACAACAATTATCTTCTTACAACAAAGAACTTTAGTGTTCATCCGCCACTTTATTAAAAACAACAACAACAAATCAACCAAAGAACAACAAAACCTAGTTGGGCTACTACTATACTCCGATCTCTACGATTACGATAAGTCTAAAGATATTTCTTATTTCTAAAATCTAATCACATCCGCTTATAACACAACCGCTTCATTAGTCATCGTCATCATGTTCAAAAATAACCTTAATTAATTTATGTATTTTAATTTTATTTATTTAAAAAACGGAAACAAACAGTACCTCATCAAATCCAAATAGGAAGTTTTTGATCTCATTTTCAGGATCGGTCTGACATGGCTTGACTTGATATTTTTTATTGTTAGTTATTTGTTTTACTTATTTAAACCATTTTCATTTTTGCAAACTCACCTTAACTCTCCTTCTAGTATTTAAATTAATAATGAGGGTAAAAAAACAATTAACTTTTATGCTAGTAAGGTGGTGGTGGATTATAGGCAAGTAATTAAAAGGATATATAACTGACTGAAAATTTACATAAATCCAATTTCTACTTACTCTAAAACTACTTCAAACTTCAAAAAGAGAATCATTTTTTCGGAAGGAGGAAGGAAAGAATTAAAACTAGAATCTAATTATGAAATAATAATCAACAACAACTTTAACAAAAACAAAGGAGGTGCAAAAATAATTTTTAATAAAAAAAATAGCCGTAATTTTGTATAGATAATTTTAATGTTTAAATAACTGCCTACCATTTTTCTTATCCAGAAACCCTAAATTTTTTTACACTCCCAATCAATTTGCAATAAAAAAATCTGAAAAAATTCCCTTCTCTAAAAATACATTTTTAATGAATACGAATGATAAATATTGCATGGTATTTAGTATTCATTAAAACTAATTATTATATAGTCTTATCCCCAAAAATAAATGTACTATTTTTGTTGTTCTTGAAGGATAAGGGGTAAAAAAATGCATTTCTATAAAAAAGTTTTATGAATAGAGATTCAAACTTTATGCTAATTTTTAAAAAATCTAAAAAATTTACATATACGGACTATTGTAAGAATTTGTTATGTAATGGTAGACAATTATGCAAGAGCGGTTTTACAGATAACTGGATACTCTAAAATAAATTAAGCTATATAAAACAAAAATGTTTATTAAAATTAAATGGCCTTACACGTGAGTATAATTTTTGGTATTCACGCAAAAATTTAGAGTTGGACGCACCCTTCACCTTTCACAAACACAACAAAATTATTTAGAGCAGTGATTTTACAAGTAAAAAATTATAGGTATTTAAAATCAATTCCATTTTAATTAATTTATTGTATTCGAAATTATGGGTTATTAGTTAATGCGAGCCTGCGAGTTTGAAGTTTTAAAAATTGCTACTGATCTCAATCTGATGATTGCATTGCCAAAATTATCCTGGAACTGGATGGTTTTTACCTTGTCATATAAGCGAAATCAGTTTAAAATAACTTAAATGTGCATGCGCCAGTTTTCTTACGACTAGTCAACAATAATAACGCTTTTTCAAGGCAGACTTAAAAAGATACTTTTTGAAATATGTTTTTGTGTGATAATATTTTGTACATATGAAAATAGTTACGTAATTAATTAATTAATTAAATATACCACAACTGGTTGTTTTTATTACTAGTCTTATAAAGTTAGGTAACTGTTTGCTGCTTTAATCGATGTAAAATATTTTATGTAAAAGAAAGAGTTACTGTAAATTAAATTATGTTTATACTAGTCAGTACTAAACTAAACCGTACATAGATATAGATAAGATAAGATAAAACATAGATCTCAGCGCAAGCAAGTGAGCCGCAGTTATTCGTCTTTGAAAGACAGACAGACAAGCTATGTTATATGAAGAAAAAAAAAGAAACGAAACTAGTCAGACTTTTTAACGCTGTGTTAAATACCAAATCAAATACCTATTTTTATTATTTTTATTTATTTTTTCTGGATTTGCTGGAGAAAGTAAAAATGCACTCACATAAGTGTAGAGCGCGTTGGCGAGAGTTGGAAGAGAAAGGAGTAAATTAATCGTAGTCAGTTTAAATTCACTTTTTGTTTATTTATTCGCGTTTTATTGAAATCCAACGGAGAGTTATATTTTAAAATCTGTTTTTTTTAATCGCAAAACCCGTCACAAACAAAATCTGATTTAAGAAAAAATGTCTAAAAAAACAGGAAGAGATAAGTAAAGAAAGTATTGTGTACTCGAACTCAGATGGACTATTTTTTTTAAAATTATTTACAAGCTTTCATTACTCATTACTCAATACATAAACAGTTCATAATGGTTCATGTAGAATAAATATGAAATGTTTTCAATACAAATCAAGTGTGCAAAAATGGGATGTGAAGATCTGGAAATGTAAATGGCAACATCCACCCCAACTCAACTCAATGTCAATATCTTTACGGGATCACGTGGTAATAATTGCACAAGGTAGTAAGTAATTAAATTAGGTATAACTAATTACTTTCAAATGGCAATCATTTACTTTATTATCAGTCACTCGATCTCTTTCGGTTTCATTACTTTAATACTATATGGCTGCCCGTGAATCTAAAAAAAAAAGAAAATCATTTTGAGTTTTTGTGATTAAAGTGGGATTCCCAAGGACTCCCAGAATTTCACTCGTCTGTAATATGGGTCATCTATCATTTCTACGTGGGAGCCGAAGCGTAGATATCTTATCCGGGGATTCAGACCGTCCAGCAGGTCGACAGCGTTGTCCCATAACTCGATTGGCTGATTCTTTTTGTCTCGATAAACCGGATCCCTAAAAGATCAATCAAATAATCTCAAGTTAATTAACTAACTTTGTTTTCTCGAAATTATTATTTATGTAATTTGATTTTGAGGTCCCTTACCCGGTAGCCACAAAGCTGCTCAGCACATTCGTCATAATATGGGAAAGCTGATATTCCACATCCCGCTTACTCAGCCCGTGATGATAAGAAGATGAGTTGAAGATCATCATGCAGTCCTCCGTATGAGCACTGGACCACTCCGTTGGAGGGACTCCGAACAGCTCCCCCAGATTGTATTTTCCAGTGAAGTTGAAAATGTAGGTGTAGGTCTTTGTAGGGGCAATACGAGAATGGGCCTTGACTGCTTGGTGGAGCGTGTTGCTGAAAAACCTGTCCGTGTAGATCTGCAATTGTCACAACAATCAAGTCGAAATATCATCAAGCTTTAACGTGTATTTTTTCCATTTTCTAAATATTAATTACTCTGGCCTCCAGTTTTTTTAAATGGAATTAAACTTACATCGCTGAGAACTTCCATGTCCAAGCCGTTCCTCCGCCGATTCCCCGTATAGAAGCCCATGATCATCTCGGATATCCTCGTCGTTTCCGGTTCACTCGTGTAGAAATCGTAGTCCATTATGGTGGGAAGGTATCTCTTCCCATTCATGGCCAGGTTTCCGGCTTGCATGAATAGTCTCAGTTCTGTCTCAAAACGAAATAAAAATATTCTCAAGTTGATTAACTTAATTTTTTCGATAAATGTATGAAATCACTGCTGCTGCAGCAGAGTTAGAATCTAATCTGATAATATTTTGGTTGAACTAACGGTATGTCTCAAAATGCCCCTCCTTGAAAGTCTGCCCGAAGATCCATGGCTTCCGCTCAACCTCCCTTTTGTTATAAGCGTCCTCCGGCCATCTTGTCAAGTATGAGTGGGGTCCTTGAGGCTCCACCACGGGAGCGAAGAGGACCAGCGGGTGGAAGGGTATCCAGTCCTGTAATTTGCATAAATCACATTTACATTTTAAAATATACCCAAAAACAAAAAATTATAACTAGTTTGTAATTAGATGATTATTGTGTATATTTGATTTAATCATTAAGTTTTACGAATAGCTGGAGTTGCGTCATAATGATCCACGAGCCACTGACTCCCTTCAGACACCGGATCATATCCGCGCTGGACCTTCTGGAGCAGTTCAACCGCTTCGCCAGCCCTTTTGTAAGTCTCGAAGCCCTGTCCTTGCTAAGGACCGGCCAGAATCCGAAGCCGGAGCCACTCATGCTAACCCCATGTCGAAAATAGGGGGTAACTTTATTAGCAATTAAATGGAGATGGGCTGAGACACCGCCGGCGCTTTGACCTGAAAGTGTGACTCTTTTGGGATCCCCGCCGAAGCCTTCGATGTTGGAGTGAACCCACTCAATCAACAGGGCTTGGTCCTTCAGCCCAAAATTCCCGGGGCTCTCTAAATCTCCGGTGCTGAGGAAGCCGAGGGCGCCCAGTCGATAGTTGAATGTTACTAAAATTACGTCATTGTCCAGTAGATAACTTGGTCCGTATTCCGCCCCCGCCCCGTAGATAAAGGAGCCGCCATGGATGAAAATGAGAACCGGAAGTAGCTCATTAGTCCTGTTATAAGGGTTCTGTAGACATTAATAAAAAGTTTTTTTTTCTTGGAATACAATAATTTTTAAATAATCATCATAAATCTATTCAGCTTCTTCTGGGTTCATTGATCAACTCATTCAACTAATCGCTGAGCAGATCAAGGAACAACTGCTTAAGTTAAAAATGGGGAATCCTCAAGTAAAACTCTCATGTCATTTCTCATCATCAATTATATTATGAATGAACTGAACAAGTTTACACAAAAAGTTGCGTGCTGATGAGGATGACTAGCTGACACCAACAAGCTGTTATTAAGCTGCATAC
>JAQGAI010002218.1:0-12765 GCA_034696905.1 Lepidocyrtus violaceus
TCGCGTACGTATCTGCCAGCAGAAGATCGCTCGTCCCAGTCTAACTTTCCGTGGTAAAAATACTTGGTTTTGGTCTTCCTTGCCATTCTGCAAAATCACAAGACAGGAAATTATATTTTATATATTATTTTATATGACATTTGGATGAATATTCACGCTGCGAGCAGTGCAGATTTATAATTGTTTAAAGCTTTGTTGAATGTTAGCAATCACATCTAATCGAATACATTTCGCAAGCATTGATTACCAACAGTCAGTTTAATCTACTCTCCTTCGCTGACTAATTAACTACATTGATTTATAGCACTAGTGGATGAGGAGAGTTATTGCAAACATTATATACCTATGTTACCTTCTGTTAATGAGATAAAAATATGCAATAGTTTTAAAATCTTACGCTAACCTGGAGGGAATCGGCCCGATTATGCGCTCCATCATCGCCAAATGTTCCCTATTATCATGAGTCTGGAACAGTGTAATTCCCAAGTACAGTTCAAACATGATGCAACCAACACTCCAAACATCGCAAGGTTGATTCCAACCCAGCTCTAGAATGACTTCGGGGGCTCTGTAATGCCTTGTCGAGACGATGGTTGAGTGGTGCTCCCAGTCAAACGTTGCTGAGCCAAAGTCAATCAGCCGCACTTCCGAGTTCTTGACTCTGCGAACCCCCTTCTTTCTGCGATTGTCGAAGGTTACATCATAGTCCGCATTCACGAACAGGATATTCTCTGGCTTCAAGTCTGTATGGGTGAGTTGGTTATCATGAAGGAATTTGACTGCATGGGAAAGCTGATACGCAATGTGGCGCACTTGATCCATTGGATATGGGTTGTAATTGTTATCTTTCTGCAATTTGTCATCAACAAGTCAACATCATTAATCAAGTTTATAGGGAACCGTTTCATTCTTAAGTACTCTTCATTAAAAATATGCAAAACAACAATACGATTTATTGTGCCAAGTGTTCCCCACTTTCGGCTTTCCGATTTTGTCGCTAGTAATAATAAAAATATAAATACAGAAAGACCTTGTCAAATTCTCGACTTACCAGGAAATCAAAGACACTCAGCCCAAGCATCTCAAACGCAATGCACATGTGACCATGATAGTCAAACCAATCTAGCATCTTGACACAGAGACTGCAAGGAATAAATGGACAAAGAAAAGTTTTAAACTGTAATGTTCTAGGAACGTCATCCCCATTAATCATTCATTACACACGGCATCACCATCCCCTTCTTTGTTTATTTTATAGCGTTGAATAATTCGAGGACATAATAAACCAGAATTAATCTACTTACTATCTGCCCTTGGGATCCCTATCCGACAATTTCTTCAACACGTTGATCTCCAACTTAGCAGCCTCGCGATATTTCTCCACATTTTTTATGATCTTCAACGCGATGACACGATCCCTGCATAGAAAAGTAAAATAAACATAAAAAACATACATTTTTGCAACTTCAAATCATGTGCACACCACCTCAGCAACACATAAATTACAACTTCCATCGATTTTAATTCAAAATGTTTACTGCAACGGTTGCAGTAGCACGTGTGAAATCTTTCTTTAAAAAAACCACACATCTCGCATATATCCGTACTGCAAAAATATTTTCATGTCTGTCAGTCAGTGCTACACCATTGCCTTCTCCAAAGTCATCGTCAACAACATCCAAATTGAAAAAAATTGCGAAAAGAAAATAAGCAAACTTTCTTCTCATGCTTCGCATCGCATACATACATACCTACCACTTCCACTATTTCAGAGGAATGTTATTTAATTGAATAATTGAAAATCCCAATCTTCCTTCGACAAACATCCGCATAAGAAAAGCATAGCTCCATAAAAAATTCTCAATGCTATCGCCTGGATCCCCATCTTCTTGTGCTCTTATCTATCCAATGCTCTACAATATACTTATATTTTTTTGCACATTGCAGTATTATAGCTTCACTCGCGATTAGCCTAACTATGTCTGAACCGAATAAAAAAAAAGTTCGCAGTAAAAAAGTTAAAATTAGCCTTTTATACAAGATCAACTTCAAAACATGATTCTATTTTCTCGCCTTTCTTTCCTTATATACTAGAAAACTCGCTGTTCTTTTCCTAGATCCGTCTGCAAAAACCCAATGCAATGTGAGTTCAGCTTCAGCCTACACAAAACCATTATGCATTATGCATGAAGAAAAAAGAGCGAGACATAAACACGGATGGATGTATACATAATATATATGTAACAGAAAAGTTAAGAATCCAAATCCCTTCTTCTGTCCTCCTCCTCATTCCTTTCTATACGACGTCCCTTTCAAACTGTAACGACTTTTTCAAATCCCATTAACTAACTAAAACTCACTCATTTATTTCATCCTTCTTATCCTATCAAAGTAACAGATCCAAACAACTGCAATTTATTTCCCCTCATCTTTATCATCATCATCATCACTTATAACAAGAACAACAGTTTTATTTCTCCAAGAAGATGATTTCTCTCATGCCCGTTATATCCTTTTCCCTTAATATTCAAAACATTTTTTTTTTCATTCTTCATTATCCCACTCCAACCTACACTTATTATTTCTCTCTCTCTCTCTCTGGATATGCATAAAAGATTTGAATTTGGTTCAAGTCCAACCTTTGAAGATGGGGGAAAAAATTAGGATCAAGTACCAAAATAGCCATAAAATATGTACCTACTGCTATGAGCATATATATCTAGCAATGTAAGTTTAACAGACCAGACCTTGTACAGTTCCACATAATATTATGATTATCTACTTAATTTTGCCGTTGCCTGCATCATCATCATCATTCCATCCGACCTAGATTAGGTATGTATGGTTATGTATATGCTATATAGCTTGTCTGTAGAATTATGAGTTGCATTTTCATACTTACATCGGAGAAAAAAAAAGTCGTCTCTCTGATCGAATGATCATGATAAGATGCGTTTCAACTGATATGCTTTTTTGCACCAAAAAGTTTATATCTCATTTGCCGAGAAAACAGTTTTCATTTTTCAGGTTTCAGGGACATAAAGTCATAAAAAATCATTCACGACGACTCCTTCCTTGCAAACACGCGCTCATCGGCAGACACCACATCACAAAAACCTTTTTATGCTTTTAAAAAGCTCAATCTGTCCATGTCTGACTTTCAAAAAAAAGGCGAACCCCATCAAAAAATATAAAAGCATAATAAACTACCACGTATATTATTATAATTTTCTGTAGCACTTGTTTGTGAATTAATAAAAAATGACGCTGGGTAACTTACACTGACCTGTGGATATCTTTCACTTTAACAACCTTTCCAAAAGTGCCCTCTCCAAGCGTATCCATGATCTTATCTGTAAAAACCAAAAGATTATCATTGTTAGCATCCGTCCTTAAAAACATAAAAAATCTTCAAGACACATTTTCATTTCGTTTTGAAAGACTTGAGAGAAATGTTCAGTTTTCAGCATAAAGTTAAGCTCTGTCCGTATCTAACTGATTCAGAACGAAGAAAATATAATCAACCTACGTCTCAAAGTTCATAATTTGAAAAAGTTCCTCCTCAGATAAATTTTCCTATCATAAAATCGCTGTTCTGAATCCATATTTTAAAATCTTTCTCTAATTTAAAAAATCTAAATCTAGAAGGAACACGATAGAAAAGGATGAGAGGTGAAAGTTTGGAAAGAGGAAAGCCCTAAAAAAATTTATTCTCCCTACGAAAATTAATCTAGACGATCTAACGGGATTGGAAGGTCATTTTTAAGGGTAGTTGAAGTTGAAAATCAATCAAGTAGAGTCTTAAAAAAGTCTTAATTCTGTTCTTGTCACAATTTATATGTTTTTTTTTTTGAAAAAAGAAAATCTTATGATGATGAGGCACGAGTCACGAACATCGATTAAGAAGCACATCATGGTTGCGGTAAATGAGATGTCCATCTTCGTCATCCTCCACTGATGAAGTGTGTGAGCTCTGTTGATATTCAATCCAATTCCATTTTTCAATTTTCAAAGAAAAATTATTCCATGGTCATCCGGCAGCAGGGCAAGGTTTGGATGTTGACATCATTCATAATTGTTGTTGCGGTTTTCATCATATCATATTCAACATGATCCAATCCAAGAAATTTCCCCGATTTTCAAGATCGAATTGTGTGATATGATCATGGTGATCCGTCCAAAAGTAGAAAATTCCGATGAGAGATGTTCGTTTACCCCCACACACATCCACATCATGGATTGAGCCAGCGTCGTCGTCGTCGGATTTTGGGAGGGAGGGTAGGTACGGATGTAGTTTATAGATTCGGATCATCATTCCCGTCGGAAGTTTCGGATTTGGTCCAAATCCAATTTTTCCCACACAAGAGACAAGAGGGGACATCGTTGTCGTCACCAACCAACATCATCAGATCCCATCGTCGTTGACCGTGTACCGGATTTTTTCAGCGGTGATCAGGGCAGAGGGGAGATGCGATGAGAAGAAGGCAGAGAGTGTTCGTTCATGACGGGGCAGGGGAGAATGATGTCGTTTGGTGGTAGGTAATCCGTTTTCGAGATGTGGAAGGAAGTGCATGTTCAATTCGTTCATCATCACCACACGAAGTACGTACACGTTATGAGACAGAGACCGATCAATATACCCGAAAAAAGTAAAAAACAAGAGGCGGCAACCAATGTAGTTGAGGTTTGATTTAAACCAATTAACATTTTCCTTTTTTACTAAATGTAAATTATGTATCATTCGATTCGATTTAACACGAGCATGAGCAGTTATTTTAAGAGGTAATGTGTAATTAATTCAAAGGGAGGTCTAAATACAAACGCGTTATTATTACCTCATCATTTCTTTTTAGAATTTTTGCAAAAATTAAAAAAAAAATTCCTTCTCAGTGTCTATTTTTGAGTTTTTGCTTGGTTAAATACATCCATTTCTTTTCTATCTATCTACAACAACTAAATGTGAAATCCATGCAGAGCAATTACATAAAAAATAGGGAGGGTTGGTTTAGGTGTTTTTTCTCTTTCATGATCAGGTTATTTATTACGGAGACAGGAGAAGAACGTTAAACTTTTGTTTGACTTGGCTTCGCTTCTTCGCTCTTTTGGAATGAAAATTACTGAAAGTATATAGCAAGTAGTATGTATCATATACTAGAGAGCAAAAATAATGTTTTAGTTTTGCAAAGTGCAAATTGCAATATATTTTTTACCTAGATTAACGTTTGACTGACTGACTATTTCGCCAATCCATATGCCACACCACACGGTAAAGAGTCATTTCACCAGTTTCATACAAAACGTAAAGTACATTTGTTATTTTTTTAACGTATGGATGGATCCACATTATCAGTATTATCATCAGACATATCAGTATCAAACAACACATTTATAAAAAAACGTTAGTTCTGTTGTATAGTTTCCGGCAACACATCTCCTCTTTCTCTATCTCTCTCCCCTGATGGAAGAGACAATAACAACAAAGCATGCAGAGAAAGAGTGACTAACCTGTGAGTATGATGATGATATGCATTTTTTGGAATGTTCCTCTATTAATACTAAATTGTGTGTTAAAAGAGATTTAGTGAATCATGTCCCATCGACTCTTCCTATTCCTATCGCGTCATCATCATCATCACATCACAATACAATACTCACGGCACAAACTAACACACTTATCGTTTTTAGCAAGTAGTGTGTTTTTAAAAAAGCGTGTGAGAGTAGTAGTGAGCATCAGACGGGAAATTTATGTGAGGAAATGAGTAAGCCACTCCAAAATGGAAATTAGATACATTCACACTCCGGCTTACAAGCAATTTTTTTTTCTTTTCAGTTTAAAATATTTTTTTTAATCTTTAAACTTTTGTCATTATCAGACTTACGTTATATATCACAGAGTTGCTGACTGCATTGCTCTCTTTTGAACTCAAATACCCTTTACTACTTGACTCCGGAGCGATGGCGGTGGAGCTGCTAGGCTCAATACCATTCCCAACACCACCATAATAATAATCCGCTGCTGCGGCGGCTGCAGCCGTTGATAAGCCATTTTTGCTCGAACTAGTTTGCAGAGTGAATGCTGATGTTGGGCCTGCCCCAAGTAAAGCGGAGGAGGAAGAGGATGGATGGATATTATTGATATTGCTTGCCGGGGCTGCTGTTCCTGGTAACCTATTGCTATTTGTTGTCTTTTCATGAAGGTGATTGCGACTATGATGATTTTGAGTGTGTCGGCTAGTCCCATTACTCATTTTACTGAGGGCACTACTGATAGGGTTAACAGTTTCATCGAGCATGTTCCCTCTTTCAACGACACCGCCGCTGGCTTCATCCTCAGCGGCTCCAGAAGCACCAGGTACGGAACTCCCATTCGGAGTTTTGAGCTGAACATACTTGCTCGATTTATAAGTGAAGCCGGAGTACTTCCGGATCAACTCTTCGATCTCCTTCTTCCTAATTAGGTCCACGTCCTTCTCCCCCACTCCGGAGGGACTGGAGTTGCTAATCTTATTTTCCTTGGTGCTTTCACCAGTCTCGTAGCCTGATGATGAGCCGCTTCCGGTGGTAGTGCTGCTACTGCCACTACCCCCATACAGAAGATCGTCTGTATCCCGAAGCGTTTTGCTTCTGGAGATGCCGTATGCCAAGACATGTGAGCTTGGGATAGGTCCATTGTTGTTCAGATTTGAGACATAGGATGAGGTACGGGAGAGACCACTTTGACTGCCATTTTTGGTCACGTTATTATTGTCTTCGTCCTCCGCGGAGGCGTCTTTTCGTTGACTAGATTTATTCGTAAGCGTGAGAGGGGAGGCCTCTTTAGGTGCGTATGAAGATTTATGCCGATATCTTCGGTAATAGTAGCGGGAGGGGAGTTTGTATGAGTTCTTCCTGCTTGCTGAGCCACCACCCCGAGCTGGAGCGGTTGAGTCGTCGTCCTCATCCCCAGACTCAGCTTTGACTGTACCTGCCCTACTATCCTCCCTATAGTCGTCTGTCATGTGAGCCCTATCTATGTTATTTAGTGTGTTGGATCTGACCACGCTTGAGCTGCCGTCACGGCCCCTCATCATCACATAACCCCCGCTATCAACCTTTGGCCTTTGCTGCGTTTCTGGTACTGGCTCTAGCAAATGAGAATTCGATGCGTATAACCTGTTCGACCCGTAGCCTATGTAAGGGTTATAGTAGCTTGAAGAAGGCGGCCCAGTTGCACTCGGTATGGCACTGGCCACTGCAGAGGTCAAGCCACCAAATCTTCCAGAGTCTTGAATGACACTGCTGCTGGCGCTTTTGGCCAGCCCGAAGTTTCTCCTCACATTGTAGTCAATGTTTCGGGATGTCGGGGTGTTTAAATTCGTTACCGACAGCCGACTCCCTCCCGACGATCGCCCTTTATCCAACTCAGAGCTTGCTGAGGCCGATCCCAGACCGAGTGTGCTGCCATAAGCAGAAGTTTGACTTCCGGTGTATGGAAGTCTACTGGAAAGGGCGCCTCCACAGGTACTTGCACTTTTTGAAAGACCGTAGCCACGAAAATCCTCGTAGCCATTATTAAGATTACCAAGCGTATTGAGTGCTTCTTTGCTCCCCAGGTTGGTTCGGTTTCGTAGATTGTTTCGATTCTCTCTACCGGAGCCACTTCCACAACCGCTGACTCCTCCAACTCCAATGCTATTCGCATTCCCATCCGTGCCAGCACTGGACAAATTCGCACTACTTCCAAATATTCTACTGTAGCGCTCCGAAAACTTCGCCTCCAACTCCTTCAACCGATCATTCCCAAAGTATGAGAAGCTCAAGCGGGAGCCACCCTTGCTCCCATCCGTCACACCTCCGACACCTGAAGAGTAGGCCGCACTTGAGGTGGAATGACTCGTTGGAAGCGGCGGCTTATATTTCACATAATTGTATGAATCCGAATTTGAGCATAATGATGCTCCGGAAGCTTTCCTCTGAGATTTCAGCTCAACTTTCGGGGAATCTGGACCGTTGGTGGACCTCATTGTGCTTGTCCCATTAAATTCAGGAATACGTGATACTCGCTCAATGATACTACTACTAGGACCAACACTGGGACTGACTAGATTCTTGGTTGTGAGCCGTTGAATGAGGTTCGTGCAGGTTTTCACCACGTCCGACTCGGACAAAAGCTGGCTCACACTTGTTGTCGCGGATCTCCCGTAAAATCTCCGAGGTCTTGAGGGCTGACAGTCGCCTGTATTCGCCGAGCTCATACTGACCAAAACAACGAATGATGTCAACGAGGCAAGAATAGCAACAACAACAATACAATACTCGATAAAGGGAATGGAGTTAACCTTCCTCTTCTTGACGACCGTTTTTCGTCTATCGTGCGTCACCTTTCCGATTGCTTTCACTCACCTACCTATCCGTAGCAATCTAGGCTGACTCTCTTTTGAACACAGAAAAAAATACAAAGAGAGGGAAACGAAACTACCTACATAATATCATCAACCTTATTTGCCTTTGTTACTTGAGCCGAATCAAAAGCTCCTTTATTACTTAAAACACGACAAAACCGATCAGGTCAACTACTTCGACTTGTCGACTTTCACACAATTTCAATAGATCACTCGGAACAATAGACAATGGTGAAACTGAAACTATACAGCTTGCATTCTGATGCAACGCCCAGATCGATTTTTTCGGGACGAATTTACTCGATCCTCTCTCTCTCTTTTTCACTTTCTTAATTCAAAAACTAACCTGAACACTTTTGCTCCAGAAAAAAACTGTGTTACGTAAACATATTTGCTCAATCAAAGGCTTCCCCTCCGGATGGTGTTAGATAACAATTCATACTGAACTTTGGCCAGCAAGAAGAAATCCCTTTTGGTATGAAATCATATCCCAACGATTTCAATGGCCAAACTGATTCAAGATCATTAAAAATTACGGAGCTAAATTTAAGACGCCCGATCTGTCTAAAGAGGAAGGTTAATGTGGTATTTTTAAAATGGATATAAAAAAGTACTTCTTTTAAAGCGTTTACTATTCATACGTTACGTACTACGACCAAAACTAGTGAAATTTTCGGTTTCTCGAAAAGAAGTAGAAGGGTAGAGGAGAAGAAGAAGAGATATAGATGTAGAGAATGATGACGATGGGTCCTCTTAAGATAAGCACATTTTCAACCGAAGTGTGCGGCTGCGGCGAGTCTTGCTAAAAAACTTTTTTTTCTTCTCCAAGATATATGGTTTCCCAACGGTCGAAAATAAAATTGGAAATCTCTTTCTAAACAACTAATCGTCGTAAGCATAATAATTATAGTGGTCGTATTATCCGCAGCAGCTCAACTGCAAAACTTGCTGCTTCGTCACTAGAACAGCTTTGGAGCGCAGCCCATATAATACACAAATCCTCAAGCGCAAAAAAAACGGAACATGAGTGAACTTTAATTTTTTTTAACAAAACAAGGACCGAGTCATTCCGAAAGTTTTAAATGTTCAGCGATGATATGAGCTGTTCCAAAGTGAACATGATTTTTAGTCATGTCATCATCATCATATCGTGGAAGTACAGGGTTTCATACATACAAAGGAAAACAAGCCCGAGCTGAGCTTCATCATCACATCGCATCTCAAATAAGCCTGATTTCAAAAGGCAAGGATAAGGAGAAGCCACCACATGAGCTGTTTCCCAAATGCAGAGATGACGATCTTTCTTGTGTTGCTGCTGATGAGAGGTTGAGAAACGTGGCGTGGATAAGTTTTACCCTGAGCCTAAAAATACGCTCTCGAACATCTTTCAACTTGATTCCTTTCCCTTCCAATCCAAAGCTCTGCCTCCACCAAGCAACTAGGCTATTTGGATCTTATGAAGACCTCCAAGACTTTTTCCGTGAGCATGTGATGATATTGATGATACTGCTGAAAATACGTTATCCGTAGTAGATAGATGATGCCCGTCTCTATATCTATATCTAGCTCAAGTTTGTTACGTTAACATCTTCCTCCATCCTTCTAGAAATTATTTCCCTTTACATACCTATAGCATAAGTAATAACTAATAACGGCCCAACCAACAAAACAAGAAACATATAGGCACCTACACTACTAGTAATATATCTACTACACTTATTCCTCCGATGGTGATGTCCCGATATGATTTTTTTAGTCAGCTTATTCCAAGTGATCTATCGCTGTTCATTCAACTGCGTTTTTCACAACGACACATTGTAAAAGTCTAACTAAACGGCTCCAACAACCATGTGCTAGTTGCCAAAAAAACATGAAGCTCACAAGCTCCTAGTGCCTTTCATTATTCGTCTTTCAAAAAATCAGGAGCCAACCACTGCAGCAACAAGCTATTACGCACCAACCTTTTTTCAAAACAGAAAAATATTTCACTTTGACTGTATCTATCTTTCTTCTGAGGATGAAATGATGATCCATCAGGATTAGTATTAGTAGGTTGAAAAAAAGTGTACATTTTAACAAGCAATATCCCATCATCATTCCATGAAGGACTTACAGCAGTTACACAAGAAGCGTATAGATCGTCAATCTATCAATGTACATATCATTTTCCTCGTCACTTCTGCTGCTACTGCAAAAGCTCACTTGGTTCCGATATTCACATTTTGACTGTGTATCCACTTGTTCCATAAAACGCCACCTTGTACCACAAACCCCTTAAAGAAAATGTTACTTGAGCTTATCCTCTTTCTTTGGTGTCAACCACTCCATTATATATGCAGTTTTGTTTTGCGATTTGATAAAAAAACATTTTCTTCCTCTAGTATTTAGCAGAAAAATATGGCACAGAACAGGTACATTGCAGGCTTCTGTTCCACATAAATTGGAACAGGAAGAGGGAGCATAGTGAAAATGAATGGGAACTCTTATGGAATCTGATGCAATCTTTTTGGGTGACAAAGATATTTGCAACTTGTACATTCTGACGATCCAATCTTCAGGCCTCATCGAGTTTCAAACAGACGGCCTTATTGTTTCAGCTTTCACCCGCATTCTCAGAATTTTCTTGCCAATCATAATCAACAAACAGCCAAGAACCCAGAGATTGGTTCACCACTGCAGTACTCCGTAAGTTCACGCGATTCGATGATGACGACGAAAGTCGCAAACATTATAGCGAACAACAACAAAATATACCACCGAAACCTTTTCAGGAAACATTTCCGTCCACAAAACCTCTTGGAAGAGGAAACGTCAATGTACGGTGAAAAACCTACTACGAAAACCTCAAGATTTATTATTGCAAACAGAAGACTCCAAATTTCTCTCTTGGAGAGAAAACCTCTTCTGTAAACAAACATCTAAAACGGTTTGGCATATTCCAAATCTTCCAATACATAGGAAAGTGCAGAGCTGGATATTCATCATTTATCACGAAAAAAAAAAATCCCATTCGAGATCAGAAAAATTGTTTGCATTCACGACAAAAAAACACGACTCTTTCATTTCAACCCTGGTGTTTTTCTACACAGACGCCCATGATGAGACTAGACAAGTCCCTAATGGGACATTACAACGAAACAATATTAAGTCATAAAGAGCCCCAATAAAATTTATGACTTTCACTAACATCGGATGTCAATATGCACCCTATAAAGTAATTCTTTCAATGGACGATCCATGTCGATATATTATACGTACATATTTGGGTCGCAATAAAATCTATGCCAAATGCCAATAGATTTTTAGACGCATAAAAAAATTCTCTTTCAAGATTAACAAAAATCAGATGGGCCAGATACCAGAAAAACTTAGCGGCAGCGTTAGCAAGGGCCCCGGTTTTTAGTTTGGGTCATGTTATATGTCAACAAACCTAATTTGTATCCTCATTACATGTCCTCACACATCACGCAAGTGATTTTACGATGACGTCCCGTGCCTGCTTTCCTTGAGTTATGGGATTGTACTCATAACTCAAATCTTGTCGAACTAATATGAGCTGGCACTAATCGTAGAACAAATCGATACCCAAAGCCATTTATCAAAGATCACTAGGCCAAATTGTCAGTCTTCCCACAAAACCTTTCACAGCAAAAAAAAACCTGAGATGATCGCCTTCACTTTTTTTATGATTTTTATCTTCAATAAATGAGCCTAATAAAGAATAAAAAGGTAAACCAATCTTCACTTTCACTATAAACAAGAATGGATGAGTAAACTGTGTACTCTGGAAATGACATCTGGTTTGTTACTTAAAATTTTAACTGGGTTTTTTCTTTACTAGCCACGGCACAAGTGCTCCCCTTTCCATTGAAAACTAATACTAAATTTGCTAAAGCCTTAAACACGAAAGACATCAATCCATTCAAACTATACTAGCTACTGGTCATCATCATGATCATCAAGTTAGCTTTTCCTCCCACAAAATTCATCGGAATTCATTCATCTACATACACATACGAAAATGATTGGCAAAACCCAGATCCATCATCGAACACACAACAAAAGTTCTCCTTTTTTGTTTTAAAAATAGCATTAGCAGAAGAAATCTGGCGCATGCATTTCATTACATAATCAAAAATACAGGACCTCCACTCCTTTTCCTCATCATCTTCTAATGATCCCGACATATTTTACCCCCTAACCGAGTTTTATATATATTTTTTTACATTTCCAATATGCATTCTACCATCATCCAATCCGAGAAGAAGTCAGTCAATGCCCATTCCCCACCGCCAATATCCCACTTTCACACACACATGTTATAAATCAAACCAGCAGGATGAGACCCGGTGCATTTTTACTTTTATTAGTTCAATTCTATAAT